>ML834882.1:60572-72128 GCA_009831015.1 Picea engelmannii
TGTTTTATTTTATTGCTCTGCGGTCCTATTTTTCTAACACTACTACTGTAGCAAGCATCTGGTGTACGATTTAGTTTCAAACATTTAAATGCAGTGCACGTGTATGACATAATTGCAATGTTTAAATCAAACAAATAGGTTATACCAACTCGACCACAAATTTCACCTTAAGTGAGAGTGTTTAAGCACATATACGTAGATTGGATCATATTAGTGCAAATGCACCATTTTCAACACAATACAAGTGTGGTATGAATGGAACGACTAACAATCATGACCCACTGGTATAATCCAGACATACCAAGTTTCCAGTGCGCAGTTTCTAGGATGACAAATGCAAAATATTTATATCACTTAATGAAAAATCGATTGATGATATATTAATTATGTGTCATCAATGTTTAGGCACAATTAGGGTTCTAATCATAGAAGATATACCAAGCAATCAAATACTCATACCGAGACTTGCATTACTTATTAGATCTAAAATCAATGTCACGGTTTATCATTTACTCATTGTTCACTATTATGTTATTCTCAAATCAAACTCTACCAATGAAATGTATACCCACAACAAACTCTGAAAAGAAGACAAATCTCAGAGATAGGATATTTAAATACTGTGAGGATAGGATACTAAACTTTGGATTGGTTTTAGGCACTTAGAATGAGGGAACAAAATTATAATTGAATGTAGGGTTAATCCCCCCCCAAAAAAGGCTTGCATGATCAACAACTTGAATTTATCAAAAGCGTGCAATATCTGAGTGAAACCCTAACTATAACATCAATCCACAAAATCAGAGTTAAGACAACAAAGGATGTGGAACAAAGCAATGAATCTATGAGTCGTTGTTGGTGATCTACGATGATGAGAGATAGGACAAACTAAAGGTGAAATGATACATGACAATGATGCCCTAAGAGATATGTCATAAGAAAATATGAGCTCATTGTTTACTTTGTAGTTTAAACCAGTTATAGTAAAAAAAGAGTAGGTAATGATTGAAGGAGGAATGCAAGCATTAGAGCATGTGTTGATAGTTGAGGTGATCTGGAACAACCAATATTTGTAACATCCCTATGAAATGGATGTATATAGTTCTTACCTCTGCAACTTTTCTAAATCAACCAGAATGCAGATTTGCCCAAGAAAGTGATGGCAGGGTTGTAACATATGAAGGAACTGACGTGTAATACAGAACAACAACCCTAAGGTTTGAATAGACATTGATATATAACACAGAGAACACTTCAAACCCTCCATGACTGGAAAATATGGCTTACTAAAGCATAGAGATCAAATAAAATATAAAAGGAAAGAAACTAGTGCCTTAGAGGGCGATGGGGTCACCACTTCACCTTAATGTGAAGCTTAGAGTTTAAGAAAGTAATGTTGAGAGGAGGATTTCCCCTCAAGCACCACCTAGGGCTTGAAGGAAATCTTCAAGGTTGGAAGGGAGGATTGATCAGTGAGGAGTCTTTACCGATGATAGTTAAGGTGAACTTGTCACACACCCAACCCCCTAAGTATCCTTTTAAGGGACGGGGCATAAAAATTTCACTTTTCTCAATCACCTCGAATCCCTGTAATTAGGATTCCATTGTCTTCGATTTGATGAGGGTTTTCCAATGACTATAAATTTGTCAATATCCGAGTTCTGGATCAAAGTTCGTGGTCTTTCAAAGTTCTTTATGCCTCCATCGACTGGAGTCACTCACTGCCATGTGGCACCCACATGGCTCCCTGTCACCCGACACACCACCTCATCATAGCATACAAATACTTTCCCAACCAGAGGTTGACGCTTGTCTAGCTCTTATAGGCCTATTAAATTGATTAATCATTTATTATCATGATAAAATCTTGCTCTTTACTAATCATTTAATCATTTATTAATTCCCTATTAGGGATAATTAATCCTCATTAAAATTAATTTACCCCGTAAATTCCATTTTGACTTGGCCTAAATTACTGATCCAGTTAAACCAAGGATTACTTCCCTTTCACCTTGGTAATACCACATTTCAGGGTGAATTTAGTGTTAATTATTATATTAGTACTTTGTAATATCAACTCATAATCTAATCATGTTGCTAAATAGTCTTTTTAATTATTTATATTATAATATAATCATAATGAGATTATACTATAATATAATTAAATATATTAAATGACACTTAGGATTATTAGTAGTAATTAATACATAAATCCATGGACTTCGACATGATTACTCTCCGTACTCATATGGACAATACCCAGAAACCCCCGAATGTCGAAGTTTCAGAGAAGGTCCCACTTATATTATACCTTTATGCAAATGCAATTAATTATATTACCATATAATATAATTAATTGCATTTAATATTTATTATAACATTGGAATACAAGAAGTAGGTTCGGGCCTTCGGCCAGTTTTGCTCATATACTCTATCATCCCAAACATCTCGAAGTCTTGAAGCCCCGAACTCCTCGAGACCCGCTCCCGGAGTCTCGAAGTATCGAAGGGTCACACTTATATGTGTTATGCATTAAATATTAAATTTAAAAAGGGAAAAGGATTTGCCTCATCCACGTGCAAATATTTTTATAATAAACTTTTTATTATTATTATATTTTTATTGGAAAATGTCTCCTTGAGAATTGCATCAAGGTTTAATAAATCCCCACTATTTTATTTTAATATTTGAATGAGGGAGAAACTTCGGGTCAACTACTTCGGCTCTTTAACACACTCTACATTCCTCAAACCTCCCGAAGCCTCGAAGTTGTCCCATGCACATGGGTTATAAAATGTATATAATATAATTATTTGAAAAAGGTTGACCTCGTCCACATAAGGATTTTATAATATTATGATATATTATAATACCATAAACCCATTAAATTGTGTACTTAATAATTATGATTTTTCCATTAAATGCTTTCCTAAGGAGACTCTAGGTGAGAATCCTTCGGGAGTTATCACAACGCCATCACTTCAACATCTCGAAGCTCTGAAGTCCTGAAGTTTTGAACTCCCACGTGCATACATTACACATTAAATAATAATTTAAATGGAAAAAAGGGGTTTGTCTCACTCATGTGATTATTGTAATATATTAATTTACAATAAACCCCATCAAAATTCGTACCCAAGTTTTTCTTTTTATAAATTCTCAATATATATATATATATATATATATAACAAATTCACCTGTCCATCATTCCCAATGCCCGAAGTCCCAAATAATTTCAAAATTATTACAAGGTTGACCATGGGAGGATTAATCTTGTTTAGTAGGTAATCCTTCGGTGTTCGGGTCATTCTCCAATTCACTCTCCACTTCAAACCTCCAGAGTCTCGAAGCCCCGAAGCTCTAAAGTTATGAAGTGCGTTAAAAAATGATCATAACGACCAATTATGGGTTTATTAACACACACAAACACACATATATTATTGTTTCCTTGCAGACTTTTAAAATAGTAAAATAAAATCATATTCACGAGGGAATTTTCTCCATTTAAAACATGGTTTATAATTTCCCTTCCTCACTGATAAAGGAGTAAACTTTCTCCTTCTTACCGAGCTTTACTTTACTTACCTAGATTTAAGGAAATTAGTCCTAAGACAAGAATTTCCTCCAAAGTAAAATTTGGTATTTCTACTAGGGTTTAATGCCCACCAAAATTAAGGGGATCCCTCCCAAATTTATAGGAATTTTAACACAAGTTTAGCATAATTGTTTATTAATGCTCAAATAAAGTTTTTGGAGCTTTTGTATTTTAAAATTTTTAGGAAATTCCTCATTTATAATGAATTTTAATGTTTAATAACATTTGGACTATTTCCTTAAAGCCCCAAATACAATTCTGAAGTCTTAGGCAAAAGGTTTATCTCTTTCTTTTATAAATTTAAGTAGAGGTTCTAGTTGTTTTGTCCATTATCATTAGAAACCAAAGATGGGTTGTAAATGTAGATCAACCTCAACAATTACACCCAAAATTACTCTTTTAGAACAAAAACAACTAAGAAGTAAGGAGATAGGTTAAAATAGTATTTAACTGAAAGTTTACTTATAAATTTATCTAAGTTCTTGAACTGATTTAACAGAGGCTAAAAGGAAAAAGAATGTCTTTAGGTGTTTACCAATTTATGATGAGCTAAGAAGTTATATCATCAAGTCCATACAAGCATTGTTACTTGGAATGCCATATGAAGCAAATTGAGAACCACGTCATAATGCATCTGTCATCTGAGGAGTGGGGATGAAAGTGAGCTACACCATAACTAAGCTAGCATGATCAAGAATATGATGGAGATCAATGAAGAATTTTGTTTGGATCCGACAAAGATGAACATGACACCTAATGCAACCAACAACATGACACACTTGTTAGGGTATCCAAAAGTGTCATCCCTAGAGGGGGAAACAATCCAACTTATGAATCTTTATCGCTTGCATCAACCATAGAAACGAAAACTAAGCATGTTGCTATGTAGTTTGTATGGACTTAAGTCGAGTTACCAAGTCTTGATCAGCTTTCCTCAAAATTAAAGCATCATGTTACATTGGATACACAAAAAGAACTTTGTATTTATAAGTTGTTCCCATTGACTCACTAGACCACAAATACTTCTTGGTGGACCAGGGCCCTTATGGGGCCCGAGACAAATAATAACATTAAAATAATAATTTATACATAAAAACTTTAATACCTTTGTTAAATAACTAATAACTCTACCCACACTAGATTCAATAAAAAAACTCGAATACCTTTTTTAAATCACCAATAACTCTACCCACACTAGATTCAAATCTAGAGGGGGTTAGGGTATGTATACCTCCATAGAATTTAGCACTCAAATGGTTGCATGAAGGGGGTCCCTTGTGCCACAAAAAAGAGGGTCTCATACACCAATTTGGTGTCTTACTTGCTCGTGACCTTAAAATTAGATTATTATTATTTATAAAAATCTATGAATGCTTTGAATAAGATGGATAAGGTTATAAAGGTATAACTACATATCGATTGATGAAGAGTGTGATTGTTTCTGAAAACACTATTAAAATTTAGGGTTCTCCCTAAACATGTCAACTCAAAGCCCATACTATAGGATTCTCCCATGGATACGAGTATCATTGGAAGCAATCTCTCGTATATGGCCATACCATAGGAATCTAGCAAGAATTTTGTTTATGGATCTACTAGACTTGTTGTGTGAACCCGTTAGTGCAACAAAGTGATAACTCATTAACTATGCAACCACCAGACAAACTGTAACACACCCATGACGACGAATAAAAATTTCCGCTTTTCTTAAAGGACAAAATCTCAAATTTTTAAGCCAAACAATTCTCTAAGACTTGATGGTCTTGTTTTATAATTAAACGCAGAACCTTTCGGTTTCTTGGCATAGGTTTAACATCACATGCGACCTTCCCTTTCGCCCTGCTGTGAAAACTCAGAGTGTCGGTCATTAGATCCTTTTGTGACTCGGTCTACTCGATCAAGTTCCAGACACAATATTCTTTCACATGGCCATGGGTTGTGACCACTTGCCTACCCAAAAGGCGTTTCGGGACATTGCATGTCGGGTATTCTACATGTGAGTTACCCCAACTTTCCCAACCTCTAAAATATGACAGGGGCCAAGTGCATGCTAGCTATTCCCTTATCCTCCTCCATGTGACCATTATCCGCGACCATAGGCTTAACCTAAACGACACGTCATTTTGCGACTTCGGGACTTTCAATGCAAGGCACCCCAACTCCTCCAACTCCCGAGCTTATAAAGGGGCTTAACGACCGTTAGCTCCCTCCTTTGGCCTCTGTCCATGTGACCATTCACTATGACCCGGGGGCCTAACTCCAAAGCACGTCGAAACTTCGTGTATCGCGAGTTCTCACGACTTCCCTCTTTGACTTTTCTACCCTGCGAGTCAGCAAAATGTTGAGCTCTCGCCACTTGTCCTCCTTGATGGATGACCACGATCAAATCACGATTTCACCCATTGTGATTTCAAACAATTATGCTCTTTGACCTTCTTGCTCTGCGAGTCAGAGAAATGCTGGGGTCTTACCACGTGTCCTCCTTGATGGATGACCATGATCAAATCACGATTTTGCCCATCATGAGTTCGAACAGTTATGCTCTTTGACCTTCTTACTCTGAGAGTCAATGAAATGTTAGGATCTCTCCATGCTTCCTCCTGTGCTCACTTCTCGCTGTCTGGACGTGGATTTTGACAGTCTAGATATTCTCCTCTGCAATTGGGTCCTTAGGGAATTTCAAATTCCCACGTACTCCTTGCGTTAATACATTCGCGTCGGATCGACGGTCCACGACCTTCCTCGATCTAACGGTCCATATCGCATTGCAACATCTGGTTTCGGAAGCTTAGTCGCACCAACGTGTGACTCTCCCGATGTGCGAACTTGAGAAGACTGAAGTAGTCAAGGCATTAACGCCTGCTCTCCTTCTTCAAATCCAGTGGTCATGACATACCTTGGATCCTCCCGAGTGGATCTCATCTGTTCATCTTCCAAACGAAAGGGTATTCCCTTTCGATGCCTGAATCTCACTATCCTTCCTGAGATTCGTCAGTTATGAAGGATTAAGAGCGTTGCACTCTTTATCCCGAACTTAACACCTAGAAGGGTCTTTTGCACAGCTCTTGCGCTCCTTTATCTAGTCTAGAACTTAGGTGGCTCTTAGTTATCTACTTGTCAGGTAGAGAGCCTGTGCATGTTTGCACTACCTCTCCTGAGCTTACTAGACTCCGTCCTCGCAGTGATTATGGGATTTGACCTCCACAATCAGGGAAGTACTCACTCAACTCTAGGACAGTGATGAAATTTCCTAGGGAAAGTGATTTTAAGGAATTAAACTAGAGCCTAAGGAAAATCAAACAGATATAAAAGTTCTCAAGGAATGAACGCATACTCTAAATTTTAATCATTCAATGTAGAAAACTATTTATAGGCATATAAAAACAAGCATGCATCCATTATTTCCAATTTAAATCTCAAGGCATAAAAACACTTATCAAAACGATAAGGCGTGATGTGATTGCTGAGAGGGGTGCTCATTTCCACCCAACCATAGTCTCAGTCACTCCCAATGGATTTATCACTGGCCACCCCCGAGCTTAGGCCATGATGCTCTGAGATTCAATCTCTTACTTCTAGCTCAACGAAAGTTAGGGATGAAGGTTACTATCCTTCTCCCCATACATGAATAGGTAAGGATGAAGGTTACTCTCCTTTGCATGTCTATGTCTCCCTATTCGATGTGATCAGAACTTGCTTGTTCACCTTAAATCCTTCTTCGGACCCGAGAGATCTACTCTCGTCTCTGCACTCTTCGCAGGCCTCCCCCCGCACACACCTCGCTTCATTTCTTGCCTTCCTCAGCAAGACTACGTGGGGCTCGAATTCCCCTGTCTGTGGTAAGGTTCAGAAGCCTTATAGTTGGGTAGTTTGCCCCCATCCCCTCATTAACTCTTGAAGAGGCCTTCCCACCTACCAACCTGAAGGGAATTCATTTCTAGTCAAAGGGTTTTTCTAATCTTGAGCAAATTTAAATCCAGTATAGTACTGATTTGGTGGAGGTTAATGCAACCATTATGGGTCCCCTCCACCACATTTTTATTAGCAATAGTGGTCTCTCTCTTAGCACGTCCTCGTCACAAAAGTCATGCAATACATATTCATTTTATATTAAAATAACAGAATTTACATTCGTCGACCTTTAATTCAAAGGTCCATCAAAACAAGCATTCACACCTTTGAGTTTTCCATAGTTCCCTGACCAATATAGTTATATTTACAGACTGGGGGAAACAAGGTGTTACAATTCCCTCCCCCTTAAAGGAACGTTGTCCTCGATGTTCTATCTATCAACACGATATGTATGTGCAGAAGTAAACAAAATTGGATATGCATGTCTCATGGAATCTTCCATTTCCCATGTAGCCTCATCTGGGCCAAAGTGTTTCCACTGCACCTTGACCTGTGCAATGGTTTGGTTTCTAAGTGAGGTTTCCTTCCTCTCTAGTATGCATTGGGGTTCTGGCAGGAATTCTCCCTCTGGTTCCACCTGGATCACAAACCAATCAATTATATGATTAGTATCATGTACATATTTCTTCAATGATGAAACATGGAAAAAATCATGTGCCTTTACAGTGGGAGGAAGTGCTAGCCTATAGGCTACGGGTCCCACTCTATATAAGACTTCAAAGGGTCCACAATACCAAGGTTCTAATTTGGCATAGGCTCCCATTCTCAGGGAAATATTCCTAGGTATAACTCGAAGATAGACATGGTCTCTAGTCTTGAACTCTCTGGGAATTATCTTTCTGTCGGCGTAACTTTTTTGTCTATCCTGAGCAATCTTCAGATTTTGTCTTATCTGAACCACTTGTTGTTCCATTTATTTCAGCATGTCGGGTCTGATTGTAATTATGTCCACTTGGTTACTTCAGTTGATTGGAATCTTGCACTGTCTACCATAGAGGACTCTGAAAGGGCTCATCCTCAAGGATTCTCGATAACCATTGTTGTAGGCAAACTCTACCAATGGTAGGTAGTCTTCCCACTTCTTAGGCTAATGCATTACATGCATCCTTAGCATGTATTATACTATTTGGTTCACTCTTTCTGTCTGCCCATAAGTTTGAGGGTGATAGGTTGTGTTGAACAACAATTTAGTCTCAAAACCATCCATTAGGGATTTCCAAAAGTTTGAAGTAAATTTGGTATCTCTATCAGATACAATTTCCTTGGGCATGCCATGCAGTATGAATATCTCCTTCATGAAGATCTTGGCAATATATATTGCCTTGCAAGTTGACTTGACAGGGATGAAATGAGCAGACTCACTCGATTTTTCCACCACGACCATGATGGCATCATTTTTTTTGGTCGACTTTGGAAATTCAGTGATGAAATTCATTGAGATGGTTTCCCATTTCCATTATGGGATTGGTAGGGGTTGTAACAATCTTGTTGGGTGTCAGTGCTCTACCTTAACTTGCTATCATTCTAGGCACTTATCTAGATAGTTAGCTACATCGTTCTTTAACCCATGCCAATAGAATTGTTTCCTAGTGGTCGTGATCATCTTCTGATATCTTGGGTGACCAGTATATGGTCTCTTATGCAATTCATCCATTATGAACCTCTTCAAGTCATCACAGTTTGGAATACACAATCTGTTTATGTAAGTCATCAGGCCTCCCTCAAGCATTTGGTAGCCTTCATGCTTTAGTCCTGTAGGTTCTTATCTTAGATATGAGGTCACAGTCTTGAAGAATGCATCTGTCTCTTGTGCATTTCTGACTCTTTCCCTGACATCCGTTTTGTAGGTGCTCACTACTTCTAGATGAATCATTTTTATACTTCTCCTGAGGGCATCGGCCACCCTATTTTCCTTTCCTTTTATGTGTTTTATTTTGAAATCGAATTCACTTAGGAGGGCCATCCACCTAGCTTGCTTGGCATTGAGTTTTGGTTGATCAAATAGGTACCTCAACCCACAATGGTCAGTCATAAGCACAAATCTTCTTCCCAGGAGGTAGTGCCTCCACATTTTTAAAGCATGTACTATGGCATCCAACTCTAGGTCATGGGTCACATAATTGATTTCATGTTCATTTAATTTCCGGGATGTGTAGGAAATTACACGTCCTTCTTGCATAAGTACTCCTCCGAGTCCTTCCTTTCAGGCATCTGTACATACGAGGAAGTCGTTATCCAAGTATGCAATCTTTAGCACAGGTGCATGGGTTAGGAGGTGTTTCAGCTCCTAAAATCTTTCTTCGCATTTTGACATCCAAATGAATTAAATCCCCTTTTTCTGAAGGGCAGTGATTGGACATCCAATCTTGGAAAACCCTTTTATGAACCTTCTATAGTATCTTGCTAATCCCATGAAGGACCTAATATCGGATACATCTTTCAAGGTAGGCCATTCCATAATGGATCTGATCTTGTCAGGGTCTACTTCCACCCCTTCCTTAGATATGACATGGCCTAAGTAATGGACTTGCTTATGAAAGAAATCACACTTGCTAAACTTAGCATAGAGATAATGTTCTCTTAGTACTTGAAGTATGAGTCTAAGAAGTTCTTTGTGCTCCTCCATGTTCTTGGAGTAGATTAGGATATCATCAATGAAAACCAATACAAATTTGTTCAAAAATTTGTTGAGTACATTATTCATCAAGCACATAAAGGTGGAAGGGGCATTGGTTAACCCAAACGGCACCACCACGAATTTGCAGTGACCATACCTAGTCCTGAAGGTTGTTTTGTGGATGTCTTCATCCTTAATCTGGACTTGATGGTAGCCAGATCTTAGGTCAATCTTCGAGAAGATGGATGCATCTCCCAATTGGTCAAACAAGTCATCGATTCTTGGTAAGGGGTACTTGTTCTTTATGGTTTCCTTATTGAGTTGTTTGTAATCTATGCACAGTCGGAGTGTGCCATCTTTCTTTTTCACAAACAAGACGGGTGCTCCCCATGGAGATACACTGGGTCAGATGTAACCTTTGTCCATCATCTCCTTTAGTTGTAGCTTGAGCTTAACAAGATCCGGCGTGCTCATTCAGTATGGAATTATAGATGTTGGTACCACTCCCAATGTAAGTTCTATCGAGAATTCAATATCCCTTCTTGGAGGTAGACCCAGTACTTCTTCTGGGAATACGTCCTTGTATTCTCTTAATATGGGGTGGTCCTCTAGGTTTGGTTTGTCATCCATAATGGATTCCAACACATGTATTCCATATAAGGGACACCCTTTCCTGCAGTACTGTTGGTCTCCAGTTTTGATCATGTTTTTGCCTATATTATATTCCAAAGACCTCCATTTCTATACCCAGTACCACCCTTTTTGGCCTTGTTTTGACATAATTGACATCTCCCTACCATTCAATGGGGCTACTTAAGGTATCTTTATGTTTCAAGCTATTCTTATGCATTTTGATGCTTTAAATTGATATTGAAACTAATGTCACTTGGGTTAGGTACCACTTCTATTTTTGGAACAGGATTGCCAGTACCAGGTACCGACTCGTACCTCGTGGAGATACCAATGGAGCCGCTCAAGATCTGTGCGTTATGGTCAGAATGGGAGACAGTGAGATTCACATGATAGCTGGAGTCATCACTCACAAGATGCTTGAAGGCATAATTATAAAACTGAGTCGTTAATTCTTCATCGTTCACACTTCGTGACACTACGTGTCACGAAGATGTGAAGACCGTTTTAAACTTGATTCCAAGCTATTTTCGGATTGGGGATTCGTTTGACTTTATGTATTTTGCTTTAGACTGTTATGAGAAGGATTTTATATATAACCAGGAAGTCACTCCTGAGAACGGGTTGGATTATGTTATGTCGTGAACACATGTTTCTGCATACAAAAAACTGTTGTTGCGTTATGTTACTCGACTGGTATACGATTTGAGTATTTTCTTCTGAGTTAATAAAGCGTGAAGTTTACACCATGTTTGCATAGAATGATATAGTTGGTTCTGGTTATTCCTTACAGCGTTTGTGT
>ML834882.1:84443-109727 GCA_009831015.1 Picea engelmannii
TGATTATTGTCCAGGGCTGCATAGATTTGTGGCATGATCCTAACCACATCATTGATGGTGGTAGCTTCTTGGATATTGTAGACCCCCTTACTGTTTTGTTGTCTGTGTGGGCAGTCCCTCAATCTATGATTTTCTCCAAAACCCCATCATTTTAAGGGTTCCTTCTTTACGTTATCGGCCTTTGTTGAGACTATCTGAAAAGGTCTATTTCCACTTTGAGAGGGGAAATGTTTTTGATATACACTTATAGCAGGAAGGCTCCCCCTAGTATATTTTCCATAGTTCTTCAATCTTGAGGAGTTAAACCTTTTCTTCTGGAATCCCAAACTATTCTTCTTCTTCCAGTCCTCGTGGGGTCTTGTCTTGCTCCCAAACTATTCATAACAATACTTCGCCTTCCGGATAGCTTCTTCTAGGGTCCTTGGTTCGTCGAACTCAAACATATCCTGGTAGGTCTGAGGTAACCCACTAATGAACCACTGCATTTTTTCTTTTTCATATTTTATGTAGGGTGCATACCTCAGTAGTTCGAGGAATTTATTAACAAATTCCTCTATGGTGAGTTGTCCTAGCCGAAGTTCGTAGAATTCCTTAGTTTTCCCATCCATGAATTTTTCTGATAGATACTGCTTCCTGAAGTATTTCTCAAACTGGCTCCATGACAAGTCCTTCTCATGGACTCCTTTCACATTCCTAAGGTCTTCCCACCATATGGAAGCCTTTCCATTCATGTTGAAGATGGTTATTCGAGCCTTCAAGTTTTCAGAGTAGTCATGGACTCTGAAATACTTCTTTAAACCAAGCAGCCAAGCTTCTTCCTCTTCTCCCTTCTTAATCTCTTTGTCGAAAGAGGATGGTTTGGCTTTCTTGAACTCTTCAGGACCACGGGTTTTGGAATGCTTCCGTCTCTTTCCTTTCCTCTGAGAATGCAAGCTAGCCCTGCTACTAGAAGATCCTTCGAAGTTGTCAACTTCCTTTCCAAAGGAATCTCCCGATGAGTGTCCCCTACCTCCAGGTTGGACCTTATTCGCAGTAATTCTCCCAATGGGTTCACTTATGGAGTCATGTTTTTGGGTCTCAGGTGGACTCCGACTTCTCTTCTTGTGTCATTGGTTCGCATGATTGGTTGTGGATTCATGTTGCAGTTGCCTCTATATGTCAGAAAAGCTCTGTAGCAAGACCGCTTTAATTTCTATTTGTTTCTCTTATTCCTTTATCAATCTCTTGTTGTCAGCCTTGAAACTCTGTAACTCAGCCTTGAGTCTCCTTACAATTTTAGCTAGATCTGGAGGGGTTTCCACCACCCTCCTTTCGTCAGATTCTTCATCTCTATTGTGGGAGCCATCCCCCACTTCATGACACATCACCATCCTTTGGTATTGGAGTTTTCCCATGATTTACTAATTGCTCGATTGTTTACAAAACACTTATTGTTAGATAACTATCTATTCGTTCATGAAAAATACATGGTTCAATATCTTAAATGCATATACACAGTATAAGGTTTCATTCCTTTCTTTAATAACATTTTTAAATTAGACTTCTTAAGAAAGGGGTAAGGTAGAGTGTCATTCTTTTATAAGTACTCCAAATAGGGTTTTTAAGTGACTCGTCTGTGAGCCCAAGCAGGTCAAGTGTTGTAACCATTCTCTGATACCATTTTGTAACACACCCACGACGGCGAATAAAATGTATCGCTTTTATTAAAGAACATAATCTCAAATTCTGAAGCCAAACAATTATCTAGGACTTGATGGTCTCATTTTATAATTAAACACAGAACCTTTCGGTTTCTTGGCGCAGGTTTAAGGGAACACGCGACATTCCCTTTCACCCTGTTGTGAAAGCTCAGAGTGTCAGGTGTTAGCTCCTTTTGTGACTCGGTCTGCTCAATCAAGTTCCAGATGCAAGATTCTCTCATGCGGCCATGGGCTATGATTGCCAGCCTGGCCAAAAGGCATTTCGGGACTTCGCATGTCGAGTATTCTACATGTGAATTACCCTGACTTTCCATACCTATGAAATTTGACAGGGGCCAAGTGCATGCTAGCTCTTCCCTTATCCTCCTCCACGTGACCATTACCCGCAACCATAGGCTTAACCTAAACGGCGCGTAACATTTCGCGACTCTGAGACTTCCGATGCAAGGCACCCCAACTCCTCCAACTCCCGACCTCTAAAAGGGGCTTGATGACCGTTAACTCCCTCCTTTGGAATCCATCCATGTGACCATTCACTATGACTCGGGGGCCTAACTCCAAAGCACGTCAAAACTTTGCGTATCGCGATTTCTCACGACTTCCCTCTTTGACTTTTCTCCCCTGCGAGTCAGTGAAATGTTGATCTCTCGCCACTTGTCCTCCTTGATGGATGACCATGATCAAATCATGATTTCACCCATCGCGAGTTCGAACAGTTATGCTCTTTGACCTTCTTTCTCTGCGAGTTAGCAAAATGTTGAGATCTCGCCACGTGTCCTCCTTGATGGACGACCACGATAAAATCACGATTTCACCCATCGCGAGTTCGAACAGTTATGCTCTTTGACCTTCTTTCTCTACGAGTCAGCGAAATGTTAGGATCTCACCATGTGTCCTCCTGTGCTCACTTCTCGTTGTTTAGATGTGGATTTTGATGGTCCATATCTTCTCCTCTGCAATTGGTTCCTTAGGGAATTTCAAATTCCCACGTACTCCTTGCATTAATCCGTTCACGTTGGATCAACAGTCCACGACCTTCCTCGATCTAATGGTCCAGATCACATCGCAACATCTAGTTTCGAAAGCTTAGTCATGCCAATGTGTGACTCTCCCAATGTGTGAATTTTTGAAGACTGAAGTAGTCGAGGCCTTAACGCCTACTCTCCTTCTTCAAATATGGAATTTGTGAGAGACCTTGGATCCTCCCAAGCGGATCTCATCCATTCATCTTCCAAACGAAAGAGTATTCCCTTTCAATGCTTGAATCTCTCTATCCTTCATGAGCTTCGTCAGCTATTAAGGATTAAGAGTGTTGCACTCTTTCTCTTAGACTTAACACCTAGAAGGATCTTCTACACAGCTCTCACGCTCCTTTATCTAGTCTAGAACTTAGGTGGCTCTTAGTTCTCTGCTTTCCTCGCAGAGAGCATGTGCATGTCTGCACTACCTCTCCTAAGCTTACTAGACTCCGTCCTCACAGTGATTGTGAGATTAGACCTCCGCAATCAGGAAAGTACTCACTCAACTCTAGGACAGTGATGAAATTTCCCACGGAAAGTGCTTTTGAGGAATTAAAATAGAGCCTAAGGAAAATCAAACAGATGTAAAAGTTCTCAAGGAACGAACGTGTACTCTAAATTTTAATCATTCAATGCAGAAAACCATTTATAGGCATATAAAAACAAGCATGCATCCATTATTTACAATTTAAAGATCGAGGCATAAAAAAACTTATCATAACCATAAGGCGTGATGAAACTGCTGAGAGGGGTGCTCGTTTCCACCCAACCATAGGCTCAGTTACTCCCAATGGATTTATCACTTGCCACCCCCAAGCTTAGGCCACGATGCTCTGAGATTCAATCTCTTACTTCCAGCTCAACGAAAGTTAGGGATGAAGGTTACTCTCCTTCACATGTCTCTGTCTCCCTATTCCATGTGATCAGAACTCACTTGTTCACCTTCAATCCTTCCCCGAACCCAATAGCTCTACTCTCGTCTCTACACTCTTTGTAAGCCTCCCCCCGCGCACACCCCGCTTCCTTTCTTTCCTTCCTCAACAATATTGTGTGGGGCTCAAATTCCCTCATCTGTGGTTAGGTCTGGAAGCCTTACAGATGGGTAGTCTTCCCCCATCCCCTCATTAACTCTTGAGGAGGCCTTTCCACCTACCAACTTGACGGGAATTCATTTCTGGTCAGAGGGTTGTTCTGATCTTGAGAAAATTTAAATCTAGTATGGTACTGGTTCGATGGAGGTTAACGCAACCATTCTGGGTTCCCTCCACCACCTTTTCATTAGAAATCATGGTCTCTCTCTTAGCACATCCCCTTCACAACATTCATGCAATACATATTCATTTTCTATTAAAATAACAGAATTTACATTCGTCAATTTTTTATTCAGAGGTCCGTCAAAACAAACATTCACACCTTTGAGTTTTCCATAGTTCCCTGACCAATATAGTTATATTTATAGACTGGGGGAAACAGGATGTTACACAAACTATAAAAAAAAAATTGAGAGAAGAAACTTATCCCAATGGAACTACCACACATAACGCTAAGGAAAAGAGCTCAGGCAATGAAGATGGTAAAAACACTACCATTAGTGGAAGCACCACCTACAAAATAATATGTTGAAAAGAGAAAATGTGCAAGGAACACAATAAGATTTCAAGGACCCTACAAATTTCATGTGACACCCTATTTCCCCAGTTTGTAAATATAACTATAAATGGCCAAAAGACTATGGAAAATTTTATATGTGTGAATATTGATTCGATGGACCGTTGTTTGAAAGGTAAACAAATGTGAACCTAATTATTAACTAAGAAAATGGACAAGTCTTGCATGGCTAATGGAAGGGGGGTGTACTTATAAAGAACATGAATGTTATACGATGAGAGGGCGAAGGGGACCAGGAATGGTTGTGTTAACCTTCACCAAACCAGTCCTTACTGGATTTAATTGCTCAGGACCAGAACCGTCCTCTAACCCATACATGAATTACAGTCAGGCTGGTGGGTGGGAAGACCTCCTCAAGAGTTAATGAGGGATGGGGTGTGTAAGCACTCATATGCAAGGCTTCCAGACTTGACCGCTGACTGGGAATTCGGGCCACATGCGACCCTGCTGAAAGAGGCGAGAAGGGAAGGTGTGGTGAGCAGGGGGGAAGAACACACCTGCGAAGAGTGCAGAGACGGGAAGTGAATCTTGGGGATTCAAGGAAGAATGGAAAAACTAAGCGTTATGGGCACCGTAAATGACAGAGAAGGTTATGATACAAGCTGATAAATGAGGTTAGTCCTCCTTGCTTGGTATCATGTAAACCATTGTCAGGATCCTGCGAGAAGAGGAGTGTAACCTTTGTCCCTAGTGTGGCTGAGCGAGAAGAAAAGGTTGTGTTGTAGAGAATATTGGTCTAGCTTGGGGTGGCTAGTGGTAAATCCATTTGGAGTGACTGAGCCTACGGTTGGGTGGAAACAGGCACCCCTTCCAGTAGTCGCTTCACATTGTCTAATTATGATAAGTCTTTCTCGGCCTTAATTGTTGAGTTAGAATGATGAATGATTTCATGGTTTTATATATATGCATGTATGAACATTTCTGTGTGAAATGGATATGTTATGTGTATGCTTCCATCTCCTTGGGAACTCATACTTCCCACTGATGCACTGTATGCCCAGCTTCACTTTGGAGGGATTCCTGGGCATAGGTTGTAAAATGGTCGAGATAGCAAATGTCGTGTAGACCATAAACCACCCGTCTGAAGAGACTACTCTCCCCTGACCCCTCGTGCCATGTGAACTTCTAGACCCAAGTCCCTAACCCGTTCAGGGTGAGAACTCAGAAAAATAATGATAGGAAAATACTGAAAGAAAAGAGGTTTTCCTTGTCTGAAGGACGGATGGACGAGATCAGTCCAGAAGGAGCCAAGGGTTGTCATGGTCGTTGGTTGTGGGAAAGTGCACGAAGTTTAACCCTTTGAAAGTGCATAGGAGAGTGGACTTTTGCGAAGTCCTGAAGTTTCGAAGTTAATCGGAACCGTCCATCGAAAGGGGACACGTGATGAGGGTTCATCATTTCGCTAACTCACAGGAGAGAAAGGTCAAAGGGGAGAATCATGAAAACTCTCAAGGCCTGAGTTTGTGATTTGATAGTGGTCGTCGGACCCAGAGGAGCACGAGTCGTTGATTTGGTGCTCCGAAATATCGGTATTTCAATAGAACGGAGGTGAATCATATCAGGAATTCTGATATGTGAAATCTCGACGCAATCTGGACCATCAGATCGTGGAAGAATCGAGATTGTTGATTTGTGGTGAGGAGATATCAGCATTTTGGATATCGGGGGAAGGGAGGTGAGTGACCCTCCAACTTCGTGAAACATGAAGTCTTGATAAGCACTTGAGGTTGAGCCTCAGGTCATGGGCAGTGGTCATATGAAGGAGGAGCTAGCAAGAGTTAGGCCCCTGTCGGGAGATCAGAGATCGGGAGAGTCGAGATGACTCACACGCAAGGATCTGATATGTGATTTCACGATGTGCCTTTTAGTTAGGCTTGTGGTCACCGGTAGTGGTCACGTGGAGGGGGCTTGTGCCTAGTGCTTGTTCTCGCAGGAGAACAAAAGATGAAAGCTTAGAGGCTTTACACTATAGAAGCTCCTTCAAAAGGGTGGGTGTGTTACAAATTGGTATCAGAGCATGGTTACAGCACTTGGCCTGTTTGGGCTCATGGACGAGTTGCATAAAGACCACATTAAGCGGCTTAAAGGGCGATATCCTACCTTACTCTCTTCCTAAAAATTCTGGTTAAGCCCTTAGTATAGAAAAGAATGACAGCTTATTGTTGTGTGTGTATATATTTAAGAAATGTGAATTATGTGTTGGTTATGAGCTAATATAATGTTAGCTAACAACAAGTGTTTTGTCTACACTCAAGCGGTCGATCAACTACAAGAAACTGCAATCATATAGAATGGTGATGCACCATGAAGTGGGGGATGGCTCCCACAATAGAGATGAAGAGTCTGATGAGAGGAGGGTAGTAGAGACCCCTTTGGACCTAGTTGATACTGTGAGGAGTCTCATGGCTGAATTACAGAGTTGCAAGGTTGACAACGAGAGATTGATAAAAGAGCAAGAGAAGCAAACTTAAATTAATGCAATCTTGTTGTAGATTTTATTTGACATGCAAAGACAACTGCAGCATGGACCTGACACCAATCATGTAGACCGACGACAGACAAAGAGGAGTCGAAGTCCACCTAAGATACGGAAACATGGCCCTTTAAGTGGTCGCACTGGGAGGAGTACCTCGAGAAAGGTCCAACTTGGAGACAAGGGACAAGTGTCAGACAAATCCTTTGGAAAGGAAACTGGCAACTCAGAGGGATCTTCTAGTAGTAGAATCAGTTCACATTCTCAAAGAAAACGGAAGAAACTAAAGCATTCCAAAAGTCATAATCTCAAAGAATTCAGGAAGGCCAAACCACCCTCTTTCGACGGTGAGATTGAGAAAGGAGAGGAGGTGGAGGCCTGGCTGCTTGGACTAAAGAAATATTTCAGAGTCCATGACTTCTCTGAAAAATTGAAGGCCCGAGTAGCCACTTTCAACTTGAATGGAAAGGCTTCCATTTGGTGGGAAGAACTTAAGAATGTAAAAGGGATTCATGAAGAGGACCTATCTTGGGAACGGTTTGAGAAATACTTCAGGAAGAAGTATCTGTCGAAAAAATATTTCGATGAGAAGACTAAAGAGTTTTATGAACTCAAGCTCGGGAAACTCACCATAGAGGAATATGTCAACAGATTCCTTGAGTTGTTGAGGTATGTACCCTACATAAAAGCAGAAAAGGAAAAGGTGCAACTATTTATCAGTGGGCTACCTAAGGACTATCAGAATATAATTGAGTTTGACGAGCCAAAGACCCTAGAAGACACTATCTGAAAGGCAAGATATTGTTATGAACATCTTGAGCTTCAGACAAAACCTTGCAAAGGCTGGAAGCAGAAGAATAGTTCAGGGTTCCAGAAAAAGGGGTTAGACCCCCAAGATTTAAAAACTATAAGAAGGATTCAAGGATGAGCTTTCCTGCCCAAAGCGTACGCCAACAGAATTTCCCCTCCGAGAGAGGAAATAAATTGTTTGGATCAACCCCAGGAAAGATTGATAACCCAAAGAAAGAACCCTTGAAATGTTGGGGTTGTGGAGAAGAAAATCTATTGAGGGACTATCTGCACCAATAGCAGAACAGTAAGAGAATTTACAACATCCAAGAAGCTACCACCATTAATGATGTGGCCAGGAGTATGCCACAAATTTATGCAGTCGTGGATAATAAACAAGCCGGCCACTAATCTTCAGTGGTGGATATGGAAGGTATGATCGCCAACCATCTAGTATCTATTTTAATTGACTCTGGTTCAAATTTGAGTTATGTGGCCCCTCAGGTTGTTGATAAGTGTAAATAACAGCCACATAAACATGCTAATCCATGGTTGGTACAATTATCCACTGGCACCAAAATAAAAATAGCGGAGGTCGTACCAGCTTGCCAATTCACTATGGATGGATTTCCCACCCAAGATAACCTTAACATACTTCTCTTAGAAACATATGACCTGCTGATTGGTATGGACTGGCTAGTTGCATATAAAACTAAGCTGGATTATTACCACAAAACCTTAGAATGTGTAAATGAAGAAGGGAGAAAGATAACCCTCCAAGGGATTCAGAAGCTTGTCTCAATGAAACTAATATCAGCCCTTCAAATGAAAAAGTATTGCAGAAAAGGATGTCCTCTATATGCAATACAGGTGTTGGAATCTATTGAGGATGACAGACCAATCCTAGAAGACCACCCCATACTAAGAGAGTATAGAGATGTGTTTCTAGAAGAAGTACCAGATCTACCTCCGAGAAGGGACATTGACTTCTCAATAGAACTTGCACCTGGAGCGGTACCAGTATCTAGGACCCCTTATAGGATGAGTACACCCAACCTAGTTGAACTCAAACTGCAGCTAAAGGAAATGATGCACAAAGTCTACATCGGGCCTAGCATGTCTCCATGGGGAGCATCAGTCATGTTTGTGAAGAAGAAAGAAGTTACATTCTGACTGTGCATAGATTATAGACAGCTCAATAAGGTAACCATAAAGAACAAATACCCCTTACCTAGAATCGATGACTTGTTCAATCGATTGGGGGGTGCTACCATTTTCTCAAAGATTGACTTGAGATCTGGATAACATCAAGTCTGAATCAAGGATGAAGACTTCCACAAAACCACCTTCAGGACAAGATATGGTCACTACGAATTTGTGGTAGTACCATTTGGGTTAACCAATGCCCCTGCCACCTTTATGTGCTTGATGAACAATGTACTCAGCAAATTACTAGACAAGTTTGTATTGGTTTTTATTGATGATATCTTAATCTACTCCAAGAATAGAAAGGAACATGAGGAACATATTAGAATTGTACTTCAAGTGCTAAGAGATCATCAGCTCTACGCCAAATTTAGCAAGTGTGACTTTTTCCAGAAGAAAATACATTACTTGGCCCATGTCATATCTAAAGAAGGGGTAGTAGTAGACCCTGACAAGATCAGATCCATCATGGAATGGCCTACCCCAAAGGATGTTTCAAATATCAGATCCTTTATGGGTTTATCAGGATACTATAGGAGGTTTATAAAGGGGTTTTCCAAGATTGGTTGTCCAATCACTGCCCTCCAAAGGAAGGGGGTTAAATTCACTTGGACATCGGAATGTGAAGAAAGGTTTTAGTCACTAAAACACCATCTGACCCATGCACCTATGTTGAATATCGTTGATCTCAATGAGGAATTCCTCGTGTGCATAGATGCCTGCAAGGAAGGACTCGGAGGAGTCCTTATGCAAGAAGGAAGTGTAGTTTGCTATGAATCTTGAAAATTGAATGAACATGAATTCAACTATGTGACCCATGATCTAGAGTTGGTCGCCACAGTGCACGCTTTGAAAATGTGGAGGCATTACCTCCTAGGTAGTAAATTTGTACTTATGACAGATCATTGTGGATTGCGGCACATGTTTGACCAACCAAAACTCAATGCTAGACAAGCTAGGTGGATGGCTCTCCTTGGCAAGTTTGATTTTGAAATCAAACATATTAGAGGAAAGGAAAATAAGGTGGTCGATGCCCTTAGCAGAAGTATGAAAAACATTTACTTGGCAGTGGTGAGCACCTGCGAGACGAATGTCAGGGAAAGAATCAGGAATGCACAAGAAACATACGCATTCTCCCAGACCGTGACCTCATACCTGGAGCAAGAACCCGTAGGGATAAAGTATGAAGGCTACCAGATGCTAGATGGAGGTCTGCTAACTTACCGAAACAAGTTATATATTCCAAGTTGTGACGACTTGAAGAGGTTCAAAATGGACAAATTGCACAAGAGACCATACACCAGCCATCCGAGCTATCAGAAGATGGTCACGACCACCAAGAAACAATTCTATTGGCCTGGATTGAAGAAAGACATAAATGAGTATTTAGCTAAATGTCTAGAGTGCCAACAAGTTAAAGCAGAACATCAGCACCCAGCATGATTATTACAACCTCTACCAATTCCAGAACGGAAATGGGAGACCATCTCCATGGATTTCATCATCAGATTACCAACATCAGCCAGGCATAATGACACCATCATGGTAGTAGTGGATAAATTGAGCAAGTCCGCTCATTTTATTCCCATCAAATCGACTTGCAAAGAAATAGATATCGCCAACATATTCATGAAGGAGATATTTAGACTACATGGCATGCCTAAGGAGATCGTGTCTAAGAGAGACACAAAATTTAATTCAAACTTTTGGAAATCCTTGATGGTTGGCCTGGAGACCAAATTATTGTTTAGCACAGCCTATCATCCTCAAACTGATGGACAGATGGAAAGAGTAAATCAAATACTAGAATACGTGCTAAGGATGCATGTAATGCATCAACCTAAAAGGTGGGAAGATTACCTGCCACTGGTGGAATTTTCCTACAACAACGGCTACCAAGAATCACGAAAGATGATCCCTTTCGAAGTCCTCTATGGTAGGTCGTGAAAAACTCCAGTCAATTGGAGTAATCCCATGAACAGAATTACGATTGGACCCAACTTGTTGAAATAAATGGAACAACAAGTGATTCAGATAAAGAAAAATCTGAAAATCGCTCAGAATAGACAGAAATGTTATGCCAACAGAAAGAGAACCCCCAAATAATTCAAGATGGGAGACCACGTCTATCTCAGAGTTAGGACCAGGAATAGTTCCCTAAGGATGGGAGCTTGTGCCAAGATGACACCTCGGTATTGTGGACCTTTTGAAGTTCTAGATAGAGTGGGACTTGTAGCCTATAGGCTAGCACTTCCTCCCATAGTAAAAGCCCATAATGTTTTCCATGTTTCATTGATGAAGAAAGATGTACATGATTCTAATCATATAATTGACTGGTCCATGATCCAGGTGGAACCGGAGGGAGAATTCCTTCCAGAACCTCAATGCATACTAGACGAGATGGAAACCCCACTCAGGAGCCAAACCATTGCACAGGTCAAGGTGCAATGGAAACACTTTGGCCCAGATGAGGCCACATGGGAAATGGAGGATTCCATGAGACAAGCATACCCATTTTTGTTCACTTCTATACATACATGACATGTTAATAGATAGAACATCGAGGACTATGTTCCTTTAAGGGGGAGGGAATTGTGACACCATGTTTCCCCTAGTTTGTAAATATAAATATAAATGGCCAAAAGACTATGGAAAAATTTATATGTGTGAATATTGATTCTATGGACCTTTGTTTGAAAGGTAAACGAATGTGAACCTAATTATTTACTAAGAAAATGGACAAGTGTTACACGACTAATGAAAGGGGGGTGTACTTAGAAAGACCATGAATGCTATATGATGAGAGGGTGAAGGGGACCAGGAATGGTTGTGTTAACCTTCACCAAACCAGTGCTTACTGGATTTAATTGCTTAGGACCGGAACTTTCCTCTGACCCAAACATGAATTACAGTCAAGATGGTGGGTGGGAAGATCTCCTCAACATTTAATGAGGGATGGGGTGTGTAAGCACTCATCTGTAAGGCTTCTAAACTTGACCGCTAAATGGAAATTCGGGCCACACGCGACCCTGCTGAAAGAGGCGAGAATGGAAGGTGTGGTGGGCAGGGGGGAAGAACACGCCTGCGAAGAGTGTAGAGACAGGAAGTGAATCTCGGGGATTCAAGGAAGAATGGAAAAACTAATCATTTTGGGCACCGAAAATGGCAGAGAAGGTTATGATACAAGCTGATAAATGAGGCTAGTCCTCCTTGCTTGGTATCGTGTAAACCATTGCCAGGATCATGCGGGAAGAGGAGAGTAATCTATGTCCCTATTGTGACTGAGTGAGAAGAAAAGGTTGTGTTGCAAAGCATCATGGTCTAGCTCGGGGGAGGCTAGTTGTAAATCCATTTGGAGTGACTGAGCCTACGGTTGGGTGGAAATGGGAACCCCTTCCAGTAGTCGCTTCACGTTGTTTGATTCTGATAAGTATTTCTCAGCCTTAATTGTTGAGTTAGCATGATGAATGATTTATTGGTTTTCACACATCTATATGTGTGTGTGTGTGTGTGTGTGTGTGTGTGTGTGTGTGTGTGTGTGTGTGTGTGTGTGTGTGTGTGTGAACATATTTGTGTGAAATGGCTATGTTATGTGTATGCTTCCATCTCCTTGGGAACTCATACTTCCCACTAAGGCATTGTATTCCTAGCTTCACTCTGGAGGGCTTCCTGGGCATAGGTCGTAAAATGGTCAAGACAGGAAATGTCATGTAGTCCTTAAACCACCTGTCTGTAGAGAATACTCTCCCCTGACCCCCCATGCCGTGTGAATTTCCAGACCCAAGTCCCTAACTCATTTAGGGTGAGAACTCAAGAAAATAATGATAGGAAAATACCGAAAGGAAAGAGGTTTTCCTTGTCCGAAGGACGGATGGACGAGATCCGTTCGGAAGGAGCCAAGGGTTGTCATGGTCATTGGCTATGGGAAAGTGCATGAAGTCTAAACCTTTGAAAGTGCATAGGAGAGTGGAATTTTGCGAAGTTTCGGAGTTAATCAGAACCGTCCATCTAAAGGGGACACATGGCGAGGGTTCATCATTTTGCTGACTCGCAAGAGAGAAAGGTCAAAGGGGAGAATAGTGAGAACTCGCAAGGCTCGAGTTTGTGATTTGATAATGGTCGTCAGACCCAAAGGAGTGTGAGTTGTTGATTTGGTGCTCCGAAATATCGGTATTTCGAGAGAACGGAGGTGAATCATATCAGGAGTTCTCATATGAGAAATCTCGATGCGATATGAACCGTCAAATCGTGGAAGAATTGGGACAGTTGATCTGTGGTGAGGAGATATCATCATTTTGGATGTCGGGGGAAGGGAGGTGAGTGACCCTCCAACTTCGTGAAACACGAAGTCCCTATAAGCGCTTGAGGTTGAGCCCTGGGTCACAGTCGGTGGTCATATGAAGGAGGAGCTAGCAATAGTTAGGCCCCTATCGGGAGATCGAATATCAAGAGAGTCGAGGTGACTCACACTCAAGGACCCGATACGTGATTTCACGACGCACCTTTTAGTTAGGCTTGTGGTCACGTGGAGGGGGCTTGCGCCCGGTGCTTGTTCTTGCGAGAGAACAAATGACAAAAGGTTAAAGGCTTTACACTATAGAATCTCCTTCAAAAGGGTGGGTATGTTACATTTCACCACCCCAAAAATGAAGTGTTGGGATGGTGAAATATCACGAGAGTGGTCCCACCCATGGACATTACCTAATAGAGAAATGAGCATGGTCCAATGGAAAAAATTTGCAACAAACTTGGTTGCCACCATACCCTATCACTAGACTCCTATATCCATAGGTACAACCTAGGAAAACTCACATCCCTATTAAACCCCTGTGCAAATGGCATTCAACACCATAGAAACGTGACATTGTGATAAATTTAGGTCTAGAAATTAATTTTATTTATTTATTCAATTTTGAAAATTAAAGCTATGTGCACAAACATATGTCTCACCAAAATTCATTAAAACCAATAAAAAAAATTAAATGAATATAATTTAAGAATTATTAAATTTAATTTTAATTAATTTAATATAAATTTTTTTAAAACAATATAATTTTTTTGTGAAAAATTATATATTATACATCACACTAATGTCAAATCAACACAGTTTGACTTGTAAATGAAAATGAAAAGTGTATTATTTCTTGGCAACATGTTTGAGATACTCCATTTTATATGAAGTGTAAGTATTATTTAGAGTTTGATGAAATGGAGTATAAGTATTTTTTTTTTAATTTATATATTATACATCACACTAATGTCAAATCAATATAGTTTGAATTGTAAATGAAAATGAAAAGTACATTATTTATGGGCAACATGTATGAGATACTATATTTTATATGAAGTGTAAGTATTCTTTAGAGTTTGATGAAATGGACTTTAGAGTTTGATGAAATGGTAAGATGAAATTTAAATAACATAACTTCGAACACATTATTACAAGACTTCATCTTCCCTTTGTATTTATTTCTTTTTCACTTCATCTTCCCTCTAAAATTTGTCTTTGACTCTTTGAGGGAATTGGTCCAGCAATAACTATATCCCAAACACCTGCTCCTTTTGACTTCAAATACTCTTTCATCTTTATTCTCCATGCCGAGTAATCTATCTCATCAAAGAATGGAACTTCATCTGCATGTTCATCCATTTGTGTGTCCATGAATCTCCTTCAAGCTTGTAAGGCTTATAGTGAAGGCCTACTCTAATACCAATTGTTGGACACACCAACCACACTAAGAGGGTGGGGGGGTGAATCAATGTAGGTCTCTTTTTCACTTATTTACAAAACTTTAGTTAGGAACCACTTCAAACATCAGTATTCATTACTTCCATTCACAACTAGTTGTTTGAATGTAAACATATCTCAACAACATACATAAAAGATAAACCATCACCATAAGGAACACAAGATATATATGTAAAAATTTTGTATTATGTGTTATAGGAGCCTACAATCTCAAGGTTTTATCAACATCAACTGAAAAGAGCAATAACTCCAATAGAGTACCAACTATAAATACAAGACCCAACTTGTAGATCTTAGCACCAACCGAGATGTGAGAAATCCAACCCCCAAGTACAAGACCCAGTTTGTAGACAAAAAACAATATGTCAACAAGTATGCAACCTGTCTATACTGTAGCATGTGTATGTACGTGACCTTTCTATACTACAACACATGTATGTACATGACCTTCCCTCTGTCATCCTAGGTACACCCTCAGAAAAACTAGGGAATCCATTCTTCTGCACCTCTGAAACTTTTTTGCCTCTATCACATCCACCAGTAACCTGTCACTACATCCAAATGGTCACTGCAACCAACTTGTGCCATACATACATCATCATATATATCCCTCAACCAAGTACACTTAGCTCAAGGGTGTGAGCTATAGGAACCATATTCGAATTGTACCATACACTAGAGTGTTGCTCACTCAATCAAACAGCCAACCTATACCATATTCGTACCTCAAAAAAACAACCATACCAAGAATGCCTCTAGCATTCACCATACCATGAGAAAATATGAGCATCAAAACAACATGTAACCATACCAGAACTTCCACAACAAACTTGAACCCGTAGAATGTTTTCCTAGGAACTTGTTTTAGACTTCGAGAACCTGGCACCAACATCCACTAAAATATTCATGATTTTTTCACCTATACATGACCTCCCTCTACTGCATCCTTCATATACACATGCCTTCCTTCACTGCAGCCCGCGTATGTACGCGACCTATCTCAATGCAGCCTATGTACAACTTTAGAAAACTAGGGTTTTTTGAACCTCCGAAACTTTCGCCATCAAACTTCCTTTCCACCTTAGACTTGCGGAACTTTTGATGCATCCATGAGTACCTTCATTGAACCTTTCACCAAAAATAGATCTTCAATATGCTCAAAAAATTCACAATAGGAGACCCTTGCTCTCTTATTTATGCTTCTTCAAGTAGCTTCCTCTAGGGGTTATTATCTAACCAACTTCCTTCTTTTGGGGCTAACACACTTCTAACCACTTTTTCCACTTACAACCACCTTGTCCACTTTCAACCACTTCATCCACAAATAGTAAATTCACCACTTCTAGTTGTAACTAATTGATTTTTAAATTGTTTTCCTTGTGCAACAACTTAACCCATGATTAACTCACCCACTTTGACTAGTCAAATTATTCTAGGAGCTTCTAGAATAATTTGACTTATTTGACCTTCTAGGGGCTTCTAGATAACTTATGAGGATTTTCCAACTTCATTTGACCATAACTCTCTAACCATGAGGAGTTATGTGATGTTACACATATCACTGGAAATGACATGACATGCAATATCCATCTAGAATTGTCTCACCTTCAAATTCACTAATCTTCATTACATTATTCCTCAAATAAACTTAGGTTCCTTAACCATACTGTTGTGATGAATCAACCACTTAACGATTTGGAATTCACAAGGCATATTCCCGTGATGGATTTCACCATAAGGGGACCACTTTGAGAACTATATCTAAGAGTGTCTTCCAGTGAGGGCTTTCACCATAAGGGGTCCACTTTGGAGTTCATCCATTTGGTTCTTCCTATCAACCATGGCATGGCATCATTGATACAACTTCACTTCTTATCAACCACCTTGGACATCAATGACAACACATCACAAAGACACCACATAACATCAACCCTTTGACATCAATGGCCTTCCTACATAGAAACATTCATGATCATCAACTACCTCGAACATGACATCAATGATAAAATACATCACTATAACATCAACCCTTTTACATCAATTACATCAATGAAAACATAATCCAATAATCAATACATCAATGATACAAACACATTACTATGACAATATTGGACATCAACTCTTTGACATCAATGAAAACATATTCCAATAAAATGAAATCCTAGGTGCCTTATTTATACTAGATCTGGAACCCTCTTTTTAGAGCCGACTTGACCCAAATAAAATTCAAAATAATTTTTAAGGATTATTCCATTGGGGCCAACTTTACCAACAATATCCTTAATATTTATTTTAATATTCATTTCAATGGAGCCAAATTGTAACTTCGTGTTTGCAACACTTTTTAGGGGCTGGCTTGTAACTTGTTGTTCAGTGTATATGTTTTATTTCCTTTCTTCTGGTGCTCTTTGTCCATTAGTGCTTCCTATTATTGTAATCTATTGACGTATATAAAAACCATTCAAGTTAAGGTGCCTTCATCGCTTGACTTCAAGTCTTCATGGATTTTCATCTTCATTAAACTGACATCAATGACATAATAAACCAATAATCTTCTTCTAATAGTATAACTCTTCATGATGGTTTCTCTTTGTCTTATTGTGCCTTTCACTATTTTTCTTCCTATGACTAGTTGGTTCAAACTATCATATGCTTCTTTTTTTATTCATATTCTTTCATCCATTGTCACGTATCTTCTCTGGTTCATGTCAAGTGTTGTCTATTAGACCCGCCAAATATCTCATGAATTCATCTATGTCTATATGTCACAGAATTGTTCGTGACTCTGCTACTCAACTGCACACAATGTTGACTAATCTACCACTTCACTATTCTGAGAGATTCTTCAAATCTGTTGCAACTGATCACCACATATTCCTACTTCTCAAGCTAAATCAAATATGTCCACTAGTATGCTCTATCTTCAAATCAAACTCTACATGAAGTATGTAACATTTTGTACTGAATATGTCCCTACCTCAATACATGCTTGAAATGTTTCATACAACCATGAATCTCGACCTCAAAAATGTGTCAATAATATTCCTTGTGGTTGTCAACTAACCTCTTCATATCTGCATGGAGACGTGTTCTAAAATGCACCTTGAAGTGATCAAACAATCTATCACAAAATATTCTACACCAATGCCATCAAACCACTTTGAATCTGTCTTCCCAAAATCTGTAAACAAACACTTTAGATTGCCTGAAAGATAGTTGTTTGATTTGCAATAGTGGTTTGATTGCCTAAAAGATAGTTGTTTGATTGCCCTCTTCATTATTCACATTGTTGGGAGTCGCCAAGCCATATGGCTTAAAAAAATGGATGAATTTGTTATGCTACAGGATCATCATTCTAAATTTTGGCATCTTCCTCTTTACCTGTAGATTCATCATGATCTCACACTTCTGCAAATTCTGTGAGTATGATCTATGGGAGTTATTCATTCACCTGCTCTTCTTGCTTTTGTTTTCTCCTCCAAACCTTATTGTACCTGATATCAATGTTTTCCTTCATGGAAGACTTCATCATGCTTCTACAATTACGAACTATGTGTCCATAGTTGTGTCATTTGTAACATTCAATATTGTGGGGATCCAAATGAACATTTCTTCCAAACGCTCTATAAGCTACAACTTTATGTCCAAAGTTATTACAAGTAGTACAATAACCATAAAATAAACTTTGACACCTGGAAGTAAATGATCCTCTTTGTGATGTAATCCTTATGAATTCATGCCTTGCTTGATCACGGTCTTCTCTTTTGTGTTTTCCTTCACATTGATTGAAGCATCTTCTATCCCTGAAGGTAGAAGGTCTTCTTGGATATCCATTCCTTATGTAATATTCTTCTTGAGTCTTATCCATTTCTAGAATTTTCTCCTTTGAGGGCCTGCATTCTTCCTCCTTGACAGGGCATCTAATGATTTATGAACAAATCTTATCCTTCTCTTCATTATTCCTTTCCAAAAACTTGAAACATTTCTCTTCAATTTTCTTTAGTGTGAAGCTTCCTCTTTGTTCAACGTTCTCGATGAGCTTGACAACTTCAACTCTTAGTGTGACGACTTCTTCTTCAAGCTTCTCACAATATTCTTCTTTATTCATCATTTGGGTCTTCATTACTTCTTCCATTCTCTTTGCTTCTTCAAGTTGGGTTTTCAAGGAGATGATTTCTTTTTCAAGTATTATTTTTTGTTGGCTAAATTATGCTTCAAGATTGTTTAAGTCCTCAGATATTTCCTTAAGATGATTTGTCATTGTCTTCATCATTGTCACTGTCTCTTTCATTGATATTGATACCTCATCATCAACAAATATGCATCCATAAATCATATGACAAGATCGCCAAGAACATCTCTCAAAACATATGCCCAACATCACCAAGTTATGCCTCAAACCATGTACCAAGCATGTGCCAAAATATGCCTCAAACATGTGCCATAACATCAATGATAAACCATAAACCATGTACTAAAGATATACCTCAATTAATATGCCCAATATCACCAACATATGTATTTATCCATGTGCAAAATACTCTCCAAGATATGCCTCAAGAATATATCATAATATCAAGATATAACCAATAATAGAGTAGACCATGTAAGATTCTCATCGATTACCAGGGTTTGTCTCCGCCAAGGGTTTGGTATCAGGGCCATAGTCGCCATGAGTGTGCCTAGGAGTGGGGAATCGTCTCCCCCCCCCCCTCCTTTCTCGATTGATGACGCCTTGAGGAAACTCATCAACGCCCAAGGTAAGAAACCTTCCCAGTCTGATATCCCAAAATTCATCAAGAAACTTGACACGATCCTGGAAATAGTTTTACCGGAAGACCAACCCATCAAGATTTCCCTAGATTTAGCTAATAGGGGCTTCGTCAGCCAATTTATGGGGTTATGGCCATTGGTAAAGACTACGGACGACTAGATCCAGCGAAAATGGAGGCCCCAACTGCAACAAAGTGTAACCTACTACCCCGTGGGAAGGGGCTTCTTTATTTTTGAATTCATTTTGAAAGAAGATCGTGATCTGATATTCAGGAGAAGGCCCTATTTCATGGGCACCCAAGGCCTATATCTAAATAGATGGATGCCCGACTTTGATCCTTTTGTTAATGTTCCAAAAGAGGTCCCAGTCTGGGTTCATCTCCCAAATCTCTCGGTTCACTGCTAGAGCTTCCAATCCTTGCAAATGATTGAAAACAGGCTCAGGAGATTCATAGATAAATCCGACAACAAAGGACAATACACCTGTGCCAGAATATGTGTAGAAGTCGACCTCGAAGCTGGGCTCCTAGAAGCGGTAAAACTCACTGTAGGAACCTGGCATCATTACCAAAAGATAGATTATGAACACTTGTCGTTCAAGTGTAGGAATTTCCACGAACATGGCCACTTCCAGAGGAACTGTCCTAAAACTCAGCCTACAGTGAAAGAAGACGAGGAAGTTTGGCAAAAGGTAAAGAAGGGCAAGGCAGCAAAGCCAAAAGAGAAAAAATCTCAATATCCAGAAAAGCAAAACCACTCAAGACCAGAAGTCAAGGAAGGACCAGCAAAATCAACCGAAGCAACAGAACCTCAACTCCATGACCCTTCGACATCTGAAACCCCTAAATCAATACCCGAACCAACAATTTCAAAAAACCCTGCTAAACCACAGGATGAACACATCAGTCTGAGCACGAAATTTGGAGGAGAATCAGATGGAGGAAATTTTGAATCAAGTAGCTCTCATGGAACTCCAGAAAGGCCATCGAGAGGAAGGAAACTTGAGAAAAAGAAAAGAGAAGAAAAATCCTACCGGGACGTAGCGCAAGGAGCACAACACACCATTCCTAAAATGATGAGCACCAAATCCACAAGGAAACAAGGAAAGGCCCCGAAAGGAGCCACCACCTTCCAAATCGTTAAGTAATGCAGTATGTCTCCTAGAATTGTAGAGGTCTCGGAAGCAAATTAAAAGAAGAAGCCCTGAGAGATATAGTCTGAATGACAAAACCCGAGATTCTCCTAATCCAGGAGACTAAACTGGAGGAAGTTGAGCTTCTCCACACAAGATATTCATTCTGGAAAAAAGGTTTTGGAAAATTCGTAAGTGCAAGAGGAGCCTCAGGAGGTATAGACACCTTCTGGGACAACTCTAAACTACATTTGATCGATGAAGAAAGCAAGACTCACTGGATCTACACCAAACTGCTCCATAAAGAATCAAGACATCAAGTAAGTTTGTTTAACCTCTACGTCCCAGTTGTTATGTCAGAAAAGAAGACCTGTTGGGATTCTCTAAAGCTTTCTCTTAATGCACATAACACTGAAAATTTAATAATCGTCGGAGATCTCAATGTGACCCTCTCATCCATGGAAAAAAAAGGGGGCTCGTCGATCCGCGATCCAGAAAGAGAATGGGTGGAAGATGTTATGATTGATTGGGAGCTGGAGGATGTCAAGCCATACCAGGGAAAATATACTTCATCCAACAAACGGGTTGGCCCGGGACATATTGCAGCCTGACTGGATAGATTCCTCGTCCAATCCTCCTTCCTGACTTTCGGTCTCATGGAAAGATCAAAATTCCTTCCAAGTTACACCTCTAATCATAAACTCGTCCTCCTCTCTCTCGACCCTGGGAAAAATTTGGGCACTATCCCTTTCTGTTTTATCCCCCTTTGGACAAATCAAGAAGGTTTCCAGGAAGTTGTCTCTGAGTCCTGGAAAAGACAGACGTTAGGCTCCCCTTTCTTTGTTTGGGAAGAAAAGCTTTGTATATTAAAAAAGGACCTCAAAGCTTGGGCAACTAACTTCAGCTCTTCTTCCACAGAAAAAATTTGCACTCAAATCGCCCTGGACCGCCTCCAAAAGGCCTCTGAAGACACCCCGCGGACCTAGGAATCTATATCCCAAGAGGCCGACCTCCAAAAAACCCTCCACAAAGCCTGCAGAACCAAAGAAGAGTACTGGAGAATGAAATCAAGAAATCTCTGGCTCCAAGCTGGGGATAAAAATACATCCTATTTTCACAAGAAAGCAAAAGCTCGGAAGAATTTCAATTCGGTCACTCAAATTAATTTCCAAGGTCAAGTCATCCAAGATTTTGAAGTAATAAACAGAGTCGCGCACTCCTATTTCAAAGATCTATTCACCGCCATGGAAGCTGAATCTTTAGATCCTACGAGCTACCCTTTATCAACGATTTTGAAGCTAGTAGGGATTGAGGAGAATAAAAAGTTGACAGCTCCAATAAGCATGCAAGAGATAAGAATATCCCTAAACCAAATGGATCCAGACAAAGCCCCTGGTCCAGATGGGTTCACCACTCGATTCGACACCTCCTACTGGCCTATTATTCAGAAAGGCCTACTCAGAATGGTCAAGAAATTACAGAAGTGTTTCAAGATGGGAGGATGCACCAACTCTTCCTTTCTAGCTTTAATTCCCAAAGAGAAAGGAGCCAACAACTTCAGTAGATTCCGGCCCATCTCCTTGTGCAATACAGTGTACAAGATCATCACTAAAATAATTGCTAACAAGCTCAAGAATATACTCCCTGGAATTATTCCAGAAAATCAGGGAGGCTTCATAAAAGGAAGGCAAATCTTGGACAATATCATCCTAGTCCAAGAGGCCATTCACTCCAGCTTCCAGAGAAAAGAGAAAGGTATGATTGTTAAACTAGATATAGCAAATGTTTTTGATAAAGTCTGTCTCTATTTCCTTTTTTCAGTCATGGACAAGCTTGGATTTGGGGCAAACTTCACAAATTGGGTCAAGGCTTGCGTCTCCCACCCCTGGATCACCCCCCTGGTTAACAGACGCCCCACGGAATTATTTCAAGCCTCAAGGGGATTAAGACAAGGTTGTCCCATGTCTCCGCTTCTATACACCATGTCTTCGCTGCTATACACCATCCAAACGTCAGTTCTTAGCTTCTAGTTAGACAACTGCCTCCAAAACAGGTCCCTTTCCAGAATAAAAATGGCCCAAAATGTCAAACATATTAACCATGCTCAGTTCGTCGATGATACCCTATTACTTGGCGGAGCCAACATCAAATCATCTAGGTGCTTCAAATCTGAGCTCTATAAGTACAAGGATGCCTCAGGCAGCAAAATCAGTTTGCACAAAAATAATATTTTCGAGTGGAATTGCACTACTAGGGAAATCACTGACATTTCTAGAATTCTCGGAATTGAAGGTACAATTACATGGGACTCATTCAAGTATCTGGGAGTTCCCCTATTCAAATCATCCCCAAGAGTGAGCCACTGGTTTCCCCTTCTGGAAAAATTGAAGCTCAGAATTCAGGCCTAGAGGGCAAACTAGCTAAATCTGGCTAGGAAAGTCGTTCTAGTAAAATCTGTCCTAATTAGCCTCCCTCTTTTCCAGAACTCAATCCTCCTAGCCCCTAAAACAATTAATCTCAACATCGATCAAATGATGAGACGTTTCCTCTGGGAAGGAGGTAGGAACAACGAAAGAAAACTTCATCTTATCAGCTGGGACAAGATCAAAAAGCCTCTGCTGGAAGGTGGCCTGCAAATCCGAGACGTGGCCACCCAAAACCTTGCAATGGGAGCCAAAATTTTGTGGCTCTTAGTGTCAGGGAAAAAAACCTGGAGCAAGAGAACCCTTTGCAAAAATTACTTTTCGGGGCAAAGAGATAAAGGCCTGGAACGACCCCCAAAAGTTTTGAAAGGCTCTCTGATTTTCTCTCTCCTCCTGACAGCTCTAAAACACCTGAAAGCAAATCTTCATTGGATCCCTGGCAATGGAAAGAAGATTAAGATTTGGGAGGATTTTATCCTCGGATCCAAACCCCTAAACCATTCGGAGGGTATGGAAAATATAAAAATCTGGTTGCAGAACAACAACCGCAAAACCCTCTGGGACATCTCGAAATGGGGGGAAGGGGATAACTCTCCCTGGAAAAAATGGAATCTAAGAGATTACCCCAACTTTCTTGAGGCAGAAGCAAAGGTATTGTTGGAAGAGATCCAAGGAAAGTCCCTTTGCAAGACCGCGATAAAAGACTCTCGAGGCTGGGGGGACTCTATGGGAAAATACACTGCAATTGTTGGTTACAAAGTTATCCAAGCAATTCCTCATGTTCCTCCCAACCCCTCTCCCTGGAAAACTATATGGAATTTCCCCTCTATCCATAAAATTGATATGTTCAACTGGACCTTAACCCACAAAAGCGCCCTCACCAGTGAAAATTTAAAGAAGAAAGGCTGGGAAGGTCTCTCCCGCTATCCTCTCTGTAAGGATGTCGAAGAAACTACAGACCATCTCTTCATTGAGTGTGTGTATACAACTGAAGTCTGGACTCATTTTTTAAACCACTTAAGCATCAGCTTCCCCCAGTCCTCGTCTGAGTTGATAAGCAACTGGAACTACCTTTCCCAGTTCTCCACGAATAAAAAGAACCTCTTAGAAAACTGTTGGATGTGGCTACCTAAGTTCCTATTCTGGAAAGTTTAGCTTGAAAGGAACAGTAGAATTTTTCATGAGGAAAGTCGAACCCTGTCTCAGGTCGCTCAAAATATTAAATCCATGATGAGTGAATCCCTGAAATCCAATTAGACTCTCAATCAATTCACCCCTCTAACCCCGGAGGAAGACCTATGGCTCACAGCTTTTATCCCGAACCATCTAAGCAGAGCAAACCTCAAAAGCCCTCAAAAAGAAAGATGGGAAATAAGAATGGAAGAGCTCGAGTTTATAAAATGGCATTCTTCCTTGGAAGATCATTGTCTCTTCTTCGACGGGACCTCGAAAGGGAATCCCGGTCCAGCAAGAGGGGGAGGGGTTTTGATGGATCCGTTGGGTAAGGTAGAACTCTCCTGTGCATGGGGCCTCGAAACGGACTCCAACAACCATGTCGAAATCCTTGCTCTGTGGCAGGGACTAAATCTGGCATCTGATCGAAAAGTTCAAAGAATAGTAATTTTTGGAGATTCCAAGATAATCATTCAGGCCATCAATGATAAAAAGAAACCAAAGACCCTCCAGTTGGACCACATCTACTCAAAGGTAATCCTTCTCCTGTCTAATTTTGCCTCCTTTAAAATCTATCATATTCTCAGAAATTTAAACAATCTAGCGGATGTCGAGGCCAATAGAGGCTCTCTCCTGAGCAAGAACACGCTCCACGTGAATGGTGAGGACATGGACACCTCAATCCCGTGAACCTCATCCATGTCATTTCATGTCAGGCTCTGATCAGAAGCGATTGGATGCTCTGCATCTTCATCCCCGCGTTCTACTCTCCAGAATAGAAATCAACCACTTGCGGGCAATATTCATTCTGCATGATGATGAAAGGTACAGTAAAGGTATGGGAGCACCTCTCTGATCCAGGTGACTCAGCAGGCAGGCTTTGTTATATCTCGGCCAAGGCACTCCAGTTCTTCATCGATCTGCCCCATCTCCAAAGCTATTATCGCAGGAACTCGTGGTGCAAAGGAAGGAAAGAGACAATGGCTTCGCCCTCATCTCCTGAACCTTTGCTAGAAGAAAGAATAAATCTTATGCATGTTGAGATTTGGATACCTTGGAAAGTGGTTCCCATGTGCTTATGAGTCTCTAAGCACAAAGGGGGAAGACTTTTACCCTCATACTTTACTTTATGATTCTAATTTCACTTTGACTTAGGAGTTTTAAGTCAAAAGTGAAATA
>ML834882.1:109827-124324 GCA_009831015.1 Picea engelmannii
GACTTTCAGTTTCAGGTTCAGTTTATTTACTGTGATCATTTCTGCTTGGAGGAGGGCACATGAGTTGAGAGGACTGGCAGCTACCTGGTAGAAGATTTGCTTGGAGGATTCGAGCTCTGACAGTTTCTATGGAGAGTCAACACAGGAGAGGACATTCTTGTGGAGGGATTTCTTCATTGGGAAACAGATGAGCTTGGGCGCCTCAGTTCAGTACAGAGGGCAACAAAGGGAGAGGGCGCACCACAGTTTGAGCACTTCTTTCTCTGGTTCTTGTGGCAAGGCTCGTGAGGAGCTTGCTATGTATACAAGTTCCATTGTATTTCATTACTTGTTGTATCTCTTGCTTTAATCACAATTATATAGACATATATCCCAAACTGGTTTTCCCCAGGGGGGTTTATCTAGGGTCATGTTGACCAAAAATACCTGTGTCAAATTTATGCATGTTTAGAAGTGTAGATCAACATTTTAAAGTTCAATATCTAGAGGTAGTGTTATGTGTTTTAAGGTATATTGCATGTGCTAACATTGAGATAAGAAAACACTTGCAAGGGCACCTTAAAAGAGCACTTAACCTATAAAACATTAAGCAGAAAGTGGGATGACTATTTTTTGTCCTAAAATAGCAAAAGAAGACAGCCATACAGTTGAAACTTAGAGCCATACTAAGGTCAAGGACAGACCTTAGATGGCAGCCTCATAGGACCTCAGAATTTATACAATGCAGAAAGAGCTAGATAAGATCAAAGGATCGGTCAAGGAGTAGACCAACCTAATGCTCAGCTTGGATAATGTTGGAGCTCACAGCTAGGACTCCATAAATCAAGAGCTCAAAGCGCTCAGAGAAGATGTAGCCAACAAAGTCGAGGTCAACTTCAAAGACATTGCAAATGTAATTGGAGGGATGCACCACCAGATAAGCAAGCTTGAAGCGAAGGTTGAGGAGCTCTCCAAAGCCTGGCCCAACACCTCAAAGGCCCAAGTGAGTTCAAACGATGACTAGCCCCTTCCAGCGCACCGTTACTATCTTCTTCTCCCTTGTTTACAGCAGCTAAATCAATCTCTTCAGGTCCCCTCGAGACCTCCTTCCAGCATCTAGAATTTTGTAAAAATGGCTTGAGGTATCTCCCAGAGCAAGATTTTATGTTTTCTGCTCGACTGTGGTTTGTAATGCACCCAACAGCCTATTTTCTTGACTATAATCTATAAATCCAATATCCGTTTCTGTAAAAAAAAACATCAAGATATAACCCTTAAAACACATATAAAGACCTACCTTTAATCAAGTAACAACCCAGTGCATAAGATCTATGCTCATCATACCTTCCTCAACTTCAGCATCATCAAATTGGGCCCACTTATAAATCGGGTCCACATATAAACCCCAATATCACTTCTTAAATTTATCTCAAACACATGTTTGGGACTAGTTTATGGATTAGTCACAAACCCTGACTTCCAACAAGTATAACTCTATACCTGTAATGAATCAAGGTTTGAAACTTGTACCTAATATTCTTTGATATCTTCTATAAAATTCCTTCAAGTTTCCCTGCTTGATTCATCACTAAAATGAGATATAGTGAAAATGGTAGACCTTCCTGAATTATATCCTATTCTGGAGAGAGAACTTGTACAACATGCCACACGATCAACCTGAAACAACCATCCAACTCCTAGGTGCCTTATTTATACTAGATATGACACCCTCTTTTTAGGGCCGACTTGACCCAAATAAAATTCAATATAATATTTAATTAATATTACATTGGGGACGACTTTACCAACAATATCCTTCATATTTATTTCAATATTCATTACAATGGGGCCGACTTGTAACTTCTTGTTTGCAACACTTTTTAGGGGCTGACTTGTAACTTTTTTTCCTTAGATCCATGGCTTCTTCGTTTAATTTTGGGGCTTCATATTTAAGAGGGAATAACTTATCAACTGTGAGGGACCACGTGGTGTACCACCTACCATTGGAAAAGGTGTGATGAGGAATATCCATCTGTGAGGGTTTTGCATGTAATTGTAATGTCCTTCATCCTCCTTTTCCTAAACAACTTTGGGCTTCATGACCACACCTTTAGGGATTCTTGTAGGATTCTTCAAAGCATATTCCCATGAGGACCATGCTTAAAGCTACGCCACGAGGGGACCACTTTGGATACTCCTTCAAATAAACCCATCACTTATTCCTTCAAATAAACCCATCACTTCTAGGGGCTTCTTGGAATTTCTTTAGGGCTTATTCTGGGGTTGACATGCTTCTTCTAGGGTTAACATCAATGAAAACCATCTTTCCAACAGTAAATAGCTGATTTTTTCAGAATTCATGACCATATTCATCGCCTAACAAAAGAGAATCAAGATGTCTTTCAGACATTTTCCATCTATTTTTGTGCAAGAACAAAATATGAGAACATCATCTACAAAAAGAAAAGGTGAAATATTTTTAGATCATCCCAATTGAATACCATGAAAAGCATTTAATCTTTTAGCTTTTAAGATTTCTCTACTAAGTCTATCAACAACCAACAAAAATAAGTAAGAAGAGAGAGGACACCCCTGGTTAAGGCCGCGAGCTAGATGGAAGAAAGGAGAAATCACCCCATATATTACCACTGCAAATGAGACAACATAGACACATGCCATGATCCACTTAACCAATACTAAATCAAACCCAATATGAAGAAGTAAAAGGCAAAGGAACAACTAATCATAAGCATTAGAAAGAATGATCTTGAAGACTGAAATTGAGCACTTGAGAGTTTTAATCGAGTTCAAACCCACTTGATCAGACCCAACAACTTCATGGATTATATGTCCTTTTAAAAAGCCAAATTGCTCGAAAGAAATGCATTTGCAAGCACTAGTTTTAAAAAAAATTCTATAAGCTTAGAAATTATTTTGTAGAGGTTATTACAAAGACCAATTGGTAAGAAAACATTGAATGTGGCAGGTGATGCAGGAGCATTGTCAACAAGCCTACGTGGAGAGACAACTCAGCGCCTTAGCGCACCTTTGAATCATTTAAGAATCTTAACCATTGGTGTTTCCTGCAAATCTTTTTTTTTTTTTTTTTTGAAATGATCGAAAACTGAAGAAGATCAAATGCTTGGAAGTTGAATGATCATGAGTGATCTAGGAGTTTCACTCCTAGAATTTAATGTAATGGAAATTAAGTAGTAGTTAGTTTTTTCTCTCGAGTAGACAAGTAGTCAGGGGGGAACCCTAAGAACCCTCTGAGATAAATAGAAGTGTGGTAGGCTTGAATGGGGTTTTTGCAAGTTAGTAGGAGATTGTTGTGATTTAGTTGTTGCTGAATTTTTAGTTCTTGTTTTATCATAGCGGTAGCCATTTTCATTTGAATGAATATAACAGAGGTAAATTGATCCAATGCATGGTATTGCTATTGTTTACAATTCCCTATTATTTTGTTTCCATGAATGAATGAGTTATGTTGTTGAGTATATGAAATTGTGAAGTTTTTGGATAAGTTTTGATTGTTTTCTTTTCATTGACTTCATGCAAGGTGTGCATATAGTCCGAAAGGAGTGTGTTGATAGAGTTTGTTTCGAATCAGAAGCTCAGAAGAGATAGCGTGAAACTTTCATTTTCAAAGGGTGCAAAGAGATTGTTGCAAGGTGTGCACAGTCGCCCACAAGAAGCTAAGTATTGCGTAAGAATCTGTTGCAAGGAGTGCACAGATTGGAAGTTCGACTAAGTGTCGAAGTATCCCTCGGAGGAGTCAAAGGGTTCGAGGAGTGAAGCTCAGAAGAGATAACGAGGACCTTAGGCTGAGTGTTACAAGGAGTGCACAGGGCCAAGAATTAGTTGAGTGTCAAAAATGGGACCGTGAAGCGCAAGGAGTGCGTCAGAATCAAGCTCGGGAGAGACAACAACCCATAATCAACAGGAAGGGAGAAATCTGTTGAAATTCGCGAAGTGACAGTCAAGATTCCTTCAGAAGGAATCGGGATCATGAACAACCATTAGATCTCAAAAAGGCAGGGGAGGTTACACCTCGAAGTCCATCTGGACCATAGATCCGTTTAGAGGAAGTGAGATCGTCCTAGACCGTCGGATCTGGGAAAAGTTTCTCATTGGTTAGTCATGGGTCCTTTCGAAAAATCGTGAATCCAAGGATTTGGAGCGTAGAAGGGTGACAAACATCAAAGTCTAGATCCACGAAGAGATCCTAACCCTTGGCGGGAAGGCTGAGACGTGGCAGCAGATAAGCAAGTTCAGAAAAAGAATAGCTTCAGAGAATTTACACCAATTAGATAGCGATCTTCGTGAAAACCATGAAGTGTGAAGTAGATCCAAGCCATTGGTTGCGGCGAGGATACGTGGCAGAGATCCACAATTTTCAGAGGAAAATCCTTCCGGAAGAAAGGCGAAGGAGGAGAATACCCGAAGAGCCGGGAGCAGAAGCAATCCTGGTCATCCATAAGTTGTTGGTTGCTCGATAGGTGAGAACCGTCGATTCTTGTGTTATACGTGTTCGCAGTTCGAAGTTCGGGGGAAAGGGTTGCAGTTGTAGTCAAAGCAGTTGGAGTTCGAAGTTCGAAGCGCCTGAGGAAGTTAAGCCCCAAGTCACAGCGCAAGGTCACATGTAAAGAGGGACCTATGTAATTCGTTCCAAGGGCTACTGAAGGCCTAAAAGAGCTAATTCAACTCAAGAGATTAAGATCCTTGACCAGGAGGTCATGCAGCCCCAAAGGAGAGTAGGGGGGTCTGCATCAAGTGATATCAGAGCCTGAAATTGTTTTCAAGTAGAAAAAAAGAGCTCGAAGGTGTACCTTGTGTGTGAGAAACAACCAACACAATGCCACCAAGGAGACGTGTGGAGCCACCTTTATCCAATCGCAATGTAGAAAGAGAAATGTGAGAGCTTTGTGTAATATTAAAGGTGATGGAGGCAGTGCAGATGAGGGCACCTGATGCTTGGGACATCAGTGATGAAGAAAGTGAAGAAATCGAAGTCGAAGAAGCTTAGGAGAAAAAATTGTCGAGGAACACTTGCTGAGAGCAGTTGTTAAATTGGGAGCTAGAGAAAAGATAGAGATCCCAATGTATGAAGGAAACCTGGATGCTGAAGAATTGTTGAATTGGATAAGATCCATGGAAAAATATTTCGACTACGAAGATGTCGATGAGGAGAAAAAGTTTAGACATGTTGTCACTAGACTGAAAGGACATGCATCATTGTGATAGGATGAACTGCAGGCTGAGAGGAGAAGCAAAGGAAAACAAAAGATAAATAATTGGGACAGAATGGTAGCCAAGTTGAAGGCTAAATTCATGCCCAAAGATTATCAATTAAATTTGTTTAGGAGGTTGCAGAACCTGAGATGAAAGGGTATGATAGTGAAAGAGTACACATAGGAGTTCTACAAACTGAATATCAGGACTAGACAGTGAGAGAAGGACGAGGAAAAAGTTGTCTGGTATATAAATGGCCTGAGGTATGAAATCTAGGATGAGATTAGCATGATGTCAGTAAGGACAATAAAGGATGCTTATCAGATTACTCTGGAGACAGAGGAGAAGTTGGCCAGGAAACAAAGTCAACAAAACATAGGTCAAAGCCCAAGCAAAGGCAAGGGAGTTGTCCATGATAAGGCACAGAAGCCCAAAGACGGGACTGAGAAACCACACAGTCACTCAGAAAGAGGAGGACGTTTCCGAGGAAGACAAGGTGATGGAAGAAGTTCTTCTAGAGGAAGAGGAAGAAGCAGAGGAGGAGAAGTAAGGTGTTATGTCTATGGAAAGACATGACACATGTCTTGGGAATGTCCCGAGAAAAGGAAAGAAGGGGGAGGTGAAGCTCACATTTCGGAAGAACAAAAAAGAGATGTTGAAACAAAAGGTGTAGGAGATGGAAGGTCTATGATGTTGAAGAAGGTTCTCTTGAAGCCAGAACCAAAAGTTAAAAGGCCAATGCAGAGGAACAGTCTATTCAGGACAACTTGCAAGACTAAAGACAAACTATGCAAGGTGATAATTGACAATGGGAGCACTGATAACTTAGTATCCACAAAGATGGTGGAGAAATTGGAGCTGGAGACAATTGCACATCCAAAGCCATATAAAGTCCCATGGTTGCAGAAAGGACACCAAGTAATGGTCAGTAAACAATGCCTCGTTGAATTTAAAATAGGAGGATATAGAGATGAAATTATGTGTGATGTGATTCCCATGGATGTATGTCATGTTTTGTTGGGAAGACCATGGTAGTATGACAGAAATGTCATTCATGGTGGGAGGAAAAATACATACACCTTGGAGAAGAATGGTAGGACACACATGTTGTTGCCAATAGAGGGGAAGAAAGTAAAAGAAGAAGCCAACACAAGCATACTTCTCATGAGTGGGAAGGAACTCCTGAGAGAAGTCAAGAAGGAACAGGAGATGCAGTTTGTTGTGGTGAAGAAACCCAAAGTTATCCTTACAAGTACTTCGATGGATGATTTTCCTGAAGAATTTCAAGAGTTGTTGGAGAATTTTGTTGACATAGTAGTGGATGAGTTTCTTAAATCATTTCCACCCATTAGAAGTATCATCCATCATATTGATTTGATACCAAGAGCAAGTCTGCCAAACAAAGCGGCATACAGATTGACACCTCAAGAGAATGAGAAGGTAAAGAACCAAGTCCAGAATTTGTTAGACAAGGGTTTGGTCAGATAAATCTTGAGTCCATATGCAGTACCAACTGTGTTGAGTCCAAAGAAGGATGGAGGATGGAGAATGTGTACAGACTCGAGAGCCATTAACAAGATCGCCATCAGGTATAGATTTCCTTCGCCGAGAATGGATGACTTAATGGATTGTTTAAGTGGATCAAATTTCTTTTCTAAGATAGAATTGAAAAGTGGATATCACCATATAAGGATGAGAGAAGGTGATGAGTGGAAAACAACCTTTAAGACAAATGAGGGGTTGTATGAGTTGCTTGTTATGCCATTTGGATTAACAAATGCTCCAAGTACCTTTATGAGGTTGATGAATGAAATACTGAAAGATTTCATTAGCAAGTTTTTGGTTGTATATCTGGATGATATACTGGTCTTTAGCAAGACTGAGGAGGATCATTTGTGACATCTAACATTAGTGATGAGGAGACTACAACAAGAGAAGTTGTTGATAAATCTTAAGAAGTCCTCTTTTATGAAGACAGAACTCATTTACCTGGGTTTTGTGATCTCTTCAAATGAATTGAAGATGGATCCAGAGAAGGTGAAAGCAATCAAAGAATGGCCATCATCAAGGAGTATGTTTGAAGTGAGAAGCTTCCATGGATTAGCAAGTTTCTATAGGAATTCTATCAAAAATTTCAGTGGAATTTGTGCACCAATGATGGATACAATGAAGAAGAGGCACAAGTCTTTTAAATGGATAGAGGAAGTCGAGAGGAGCTTCAATATATTGAAGGAGAAGATAACATAACGACCAATTCTGGTCTTGCCAAATTTCAGGAAAACATTTCAAGTGAGATGTGATGCATGTGGAGTTGCAATTGGAGCAGTTTTGAGCCAAGATAATAGGCTTGTTGCATATTTCAGTGAGAAGTTGAATGAGACTAAGAGAAATTACTCCACATATGACAAAGAGTTTTATGCCATAATTCAAGCCTTGAAGAAATGGGGGCACTACCTTGTTCTAAAGGAATTTGTCTTGTACAGTGATAACCAATCTTTACAATTCATAAACAGACAAGAGAAGTTAAACCAGAGACACGCTAAGTGGATAGAATTTATGCAAAATTTCACTTTTGTCATTAAATATATTTTTGGTAATGCTAACAAATTTGTTGATGCATTGAGCAGGGGATCTCTGATCCTGCAGGGATTTTAGGTCAAGACCTTGGGGTTTGAACACCTTAAGGATATGTATTGTGATGATCCAGATATCAAGGAAGCATATGAAGCATGTGAAAATCATGTGCTGAGAGACATGAGCCAGTGTACAGAGTATATGATTCAAGAGGGATTGTTGTTCAAGGGCAATCAGTTGTACATACCAAAATGCACAACGAGGGATAAAATTTTGAAGGAAAATCATAGTGGAGGATTGGCTGGACATTTCAGCCATGATAAAACATTTACACAGTTGAGCAGTGCATATTACTGCCCAGGTATGAGGACAAAAGTGATAAAGTTTATAAACAGATGTAGAATCTTCCAACATGCAAAAGGAAAAAGACAAAACATTGGATTGTATCAACCATTTCCAATACCAGAGAGGCCTTGGGATGCAATAAGCATGGATTTTGTATTGGGAATTCCAAGAACACAAAGAGGATGTGATTCCATATTTGTGGTGGTGGATAGATTCTAAAAAATGGCACACTTTATCCCATTCCAGAAGACTAGTGATGCAACACATGTCGCAAATTTATTTATCAAGGAAGTTGTTCAACTTCATGGACTACCCAAAAGTATTGTCTCAAACAGAGATACCAAATTCGTTGGTCATTTCTAGAGAACATTGTGGAAGAAGTTGGGGACAAATTTTTCCTTCAACTCAGCTTATCACCCTCATAAATATGGATAGACTGAGGTGGTGAACAGAAGTTTGGGAAACTTATTGAGGAGTCTGGTCACTGAGAATCATAGTCAGTGGGATCAGATTCTACCACAAGTAGAATTTTCATACAATGACTCACCAAACAGGAGCATTGGAAAGAGCCCATTCCAAATATTGTATGGAATGCAACCAAGAGGAGTAGATGATTTGAGAGACTTGGAACAGAGTGAGATCAAAAACGTTGGAGCAGAATATTTTGCTGCAGAAATGCAGAAGCTCCATAGCCAAATCAGAGAGCAGTTGTAAAAACTCTAGCTAAGAGTACAAGCGCAGAGTTGATCAACATCGCAAAGAGCTTCAATTTGAAGTAGGAGATCATGTTCTGGCACATCTCAAAAAATAAAGGTTTCCAAGGGGAACGTATAACAAGTTGAAAATGAAGAAGATAGGGCCATGTAAGATATTAAGGAAGTTTGATGCAAATGCCTATGAGATTGAGCTGCCATATAATGTAGGCATATCACCCATATTCAACATATCAGACCTGTATCCTTACAGGGAAGATGAAGCAGGAGAAACAAAAGGTCAGAAAGAGATTCAATGGGAAAAGCAAATGCCTATAGAAGAAAAGCCACAGATGGAGAAGATCATTTATCATAGGATTAGCAAGAAGACCAAGAGGAAGACCTATTTTGAATATTTGGTCAAGTGGAGGGGACACCCGATAGAAGATGTCAGTTGGGAAAATGAAGATGATATTCAGAAGCATGGAAATTCAGTGCAGTAGCTCATGGATAGGAGTCCATGAATTTATGGCCAAGGGAGTATGATGTAGGAGCATCGTCAGCAAGCCTACGTGGAGAGACAACTCGACGCCTTAGCGCGCCTTTGAATCATTTCATAATCTTAACCACTAGTGTTTCCTGCAAATATTTTTTTTTTAAATGATTGAAAACTGAAGAAGATCAAATGCTTGGAAGTTGAATGATCATGGGTGATCTGGGAGTTTCACTCCTAGACTTTAATGTAAAGGAAATTAAGTAGACGAGTAGTCGGGGGGGGAACCCTAAGAACCCTCTAAGATAAATAGAAGTGTGGTAGGCCCGAATGAGGTTGCTACAAGTTAGTAGGAGATTGATGTGATTTAGTTGTTGCTGAATTTTTAGTTCTTGTTTTATCATAGTTGTAGCCATTTTCATTTGAATGAATATAAGAGAGGAAAATTGATCCAATGCATGGTGTTTCTACTATTTACAATTCCCTATTATTTTGTTTCCATGAATGAATGAGTTATGTTGTTGAGTGTATGAAACTGTGAAGTTTTTGGATAAGTTTCGATTGTTTTCTCTTCATTGAGTCCATGCAAGGTGTGCATACAGTCCACAAGGAGTGCGTTGATAGAGTTTGTTTCAACTCAGAAGCTCAAAAGAGATAGTGTGACACTTCCATTTGCAAAGGGTGCAAAGAGACTGTTGCAAGGTGTGCATAATCATCCGCAAGAAGCTAAGTATTGCATAAGAATTTGTTGCAAGGAGTGCACAGATTCAAAGTTCGACTAAGTGTCGAAGTATCCCTCGAAGGATTCAAAGGGTTCAAGTGAAGCTCATAAGAGATAATGGGGAGCTTAGGCTGAGTGTTGTAAGGATTGCACAGGAACAAGAATCGACTAGGTGTCAAAAACGGGACTGCGAAGCGCAAGGAGAGCATCGGAATCAAGCTCAGGAGAGACAACGACCCAGAATCAATGGGAAGGGAGAAATATTTTGAAAGTCACGAAGTGACGGTCAAGATCCCTTCGGAAGGAATCGGGATCATGAACAGTCGTTAGATATCAAAAATGTGGGGGAGGTTACACCTCGAAGTCCATCTGGACCATAGATCCGTTTAAAGGAAGTAAGATCGTCCTAGATCATCTGATCTGGGAAAAGTTGCGTAGTGGTTAGTCGTGGGTCCTTTCAAAAATTCGTTAATCGGAGGATTTGGAGAATAGAAGGGTGAAAAACACCGAAGTCTTGATCTACGAAGAGATCCTAGTCGCTGACGGGAAGGCTGAGACGTGGCAGCGGATAAGCGAGTTAAGAAAAAGAACAGCTTCGGAGAATTTGTGCCAAGAAAATAGCGATCTTTGTGAAAACCGTGAAGTAGATCTGAGTCGTTGGTTGTGGCGAGGATACGTGGCAAAGATCCACAAGTTTCATAGGAAAAGCCCTCCAAAAGAAAGGCAAAGGAGGAGAATCCCCAAAGAGCCGGGAGCATAATCAATCATGGTTGTCCATCAGTTGTTGGCTGCTGGATAGGCGAGAACCATCGATTCTCATGTTAGACGTGTTCGCGGTTCAGACTTCAAGGGAAATGGTTGTAGTTGTAGTCAAAGCGGCCAGAGTCTAAAGTTCGAAGAGCCTAAGGAGATTAAGCCCCGGGTCACAGACGAAGGTCACATGCAAAGAGGGACCTGTGTAATTCGTTTCAGGGGCTACTAAAGACCCGAAATAGCTAATTCAGCTCAAGATATTAAGATCCTTGTCCGGGAGGTTGCGCAGCCTTGAAGGAGAGTAGGGGGGTCTGCATCAATAGGACAATCCAACTTGGGAATAACCACAATGGATTTAGCATTAATTATTTGTAGAAACTTACCTAAGGTTTGGACCTCTTCAACCACCCATGGTAGGTCAACCCCCATAGTCTTGAAGAATTTCTTAAATAATTCAATGGACCATCCATATGGCCTAGGGATTTTTTCCTTTTTATAAGAAGATCAGATAACCCCCCCTAAGTTCTTCTATGGATATCACACGAAGAAAATCAACATTTGTTTCTTCATCAATAAGACTAGGGAAATAAGCTAATTGCTTAAGGACATAATCCATCTTGATATGCTATGGTTCCTCAAAAAGGCCCTTGAAATGATTGATGCCAAGAGATGCAAGGTTTTGAAACCCTAGACTAAATTCCCATCCTCATCCTCCAGTTTCTAGATTGATTTTTTATTCTTCCTGTAATTGGAAAATCTCTGAAAGAATTTAGTATTTTGGTCACCCACTTTGATCAATAAAGAACAACTTTTAAGTCATCGGGTCTGTTCATGTTCCAATAATAACAAATTACTGCATGATTCCAAATATTTTAAATCTTCCACGGCTTTTTCATCCCCCAATTGCAATGGATAACTAGCATGAATGTGCGCTAATTGATATTCAATGGACTAGAGATTCAGTCATGCTACCCTTTGCCTTTCTCTATCCCAAGAAATGACAAATCCCTTAAGCCTCTTCAAGTTTGAAATGAACTAGGCACTTGATGAATAGGAAGGGTCCAAGAAACAGACCTTCCAATTATAATGAACCAATGCTTTAAAATCCTCCAAATCCACCCATGATGAATTGTATTTGAATAGGGACCCAAACCGCTCTTTGAGACAACCCATTTTGAGAAAAATAGGGAAATGATCTGAAACATGAATCAGAACCACCCAAGACTAATATAAACCATGTGCTTCCAACAAGTCGGGAGAATCCAAAAAGTGATTTAATATATTTTCAATACCTTCCTCCCCTTTCCATTTATTTATCAATGTAGGTCAAAGTAAGACTAGTTCAACATTAATCAATCCATGGCGTTCGATTTGATAAAAAAACAAAGGAGGCAATTTGTCTTCTCTAGCCACAGACCCCCAAATCTTCTCCTTGATGAATGTGAAATTGAGATCTCCTCCAATGATTAGATCGCCAATCCTTAAACACTGAAAAACCAAAGAGATGGGACCATAAAACCTCTCCACCTTCATACAAACCATATAAATTAAGCACAAAAAACCTTTGATTCAATTCCAGCATGAAGATCTCAGTAAAAATACTTGAAGGAATGGAAAAAAAATTGATCAATTTACAATGTGAGCATACTTAGCCTGTAAGTAAGCCATCCAAATTACCAATAGAGTCAACCCCCCAAAAAACCCATCTCAGAAGTAAGTTCTCCAACTTTGGTATCAATGACTCACAAGCACCCATAGTTTCCTAGATCAACACAATTGTGGAACTGTTTGTTTCAATCAAATGATGAAGGGACAGTTTCTTGGCCCTGCCCCATAGGCCTTGAATGTTGACTGAGAAAATTTTAATGGGTTCCCTGAGAATGGGGATTTTCCTACTCTAAGAACCACTAAAAAAAGGTGTTTTCAGCCTTGCGATACTTCTCAGGATGCCCTCTCTTGGGCATGATTAAGGGTTGGCTTGTGGCCCACTCTTCTAAGAATTAGATATTTTACCAAGTCGCAACCTAAACCTCCAACAACATAATTCTCTCATTAAAGAGCCCTTTCTCTAAGAAGGTAAGGGTCTCTACCCGAAGAGGAGGAAAAGGATCTAGAGGATGAATATTAACTAAGAAAAATAAATTGACTAGAGGAGATACCCGAGACATTTCCCGAACCCACAAAAAAAGAGCCACCAAAGGGACACAAAGGAGGGTTCAAAGGAGTCGACTCCCTGCAAACAAACTGATAGCACTATGTTTTTTTATCAAAATCAAACTTGGGAGCAGAGGGAAAAGAAGCAAGAGGAGGAAGAGATGAGTTTTTTGGCGTACCTTCACCATTGGTCATGGGGGAGCTCTTAGTCTAGAGCATCTCAAGCTTACTCCATTGTGATGCAGACAAACCAAGGCCCTCGACGAGAAATTTTAGAAGCTCAGTACCCTAGTTCCTAGTCTCTATACCTTCTTTTAAAGGGATAGATATGTCACCAATTTTGAGAGAACTTGACCCGATGACCTGATTCATAGGAGGTCTCCCAGGCATATGCTCCCGAACACTATATTTCATGTCATTTTCATTCGATATAGGAGTAACCTCCTCAATTCTACCCTAGTAGACAAAACCCTTTGAAACCTCATCTGCAAGAGGTTTTCCATGAAACCTTTTCTGAAAATCTCAACAAGGATATGTATAACACCGTGACCCTGAGCACATTTGAAAAAAATGTTCATATAGTCTAAAACTTGAGTGTATTTTTTGTCCCCTCAAACCAAATTGATCGATTCGAAAATACCTTGACCAAGGTCCAACTCCACTAAAATATATGCCACATATCTCTGCATATTGGATTTATAGTTGATATCAGAAGTGATGAAAGAGCCCAAAGACTCCCCTATAGCATTTAGGCCCTCATCAGACCAAAACTCCAATGGAAAATTAGGTAGCTTAATCTAGGTAGGGAACCTAAACAAAACCTCCTCCTTTGCATCAAAAAACAGATGCCATGTTTTAGCACATAGAAGGTGATGTTCCAAATACCATCTTGCAACCAAGATTTTCATGGCATATTATTTTTCTCAAAATATGAAACCAATCAACCCCTGAGATAACAGGTGAAAATGGGGGAATAATCGAAAATCGGTTTCCAATGCACATCCATCCACTCAGAAAGAGAAACACAAAGATTCTACGGCCACTAAACTTACCAATGAGGGCTCATCCCTCAAGCTCTTCAATTTGCTTCACTTTAATATCCCACCCCACAACCAACTCAACACTATCGCCATGGGATTGAAGCACATGCCTATGATTTTGTTTAATACCCTCCACCTTTGTGCATCCACCACCTTGGAGTTCATCGAGGGAAAGGTTCTCACAAATAAATATAGATTCGACCATTAAACCCTTATCAAGCATTACTCAAGCTTACAAGGACGGTGGGTGATGTATAGGAGAATTGATGGTAGTGTTTGAAATACCTTCAAAAGAATGAATAGCACAATGAAAAATCTCTCATCGAGGAGGAGTAAAGGACTGTATGCCCTCCCAATGACCAAAACCTGAGAAAATATAAGAATATCTAGATCCATCCAGACCCAAAGTAGAGAGATGATGCATAGTAAAGGAATCAACCTTCCTGGCACATGCCTCCCCTTCATCACTGAACATAGCTCAAGACACGAAATGATCGGATGACACAAAGATATC
>ML834883.1:11044-49155 GCA_009831015.1 Picea engelmannii
GAACCACCATTGGCAATCATGATTTGGAAATTGTTGACAACATGGATGTAGCAATGGGTTTCTTGGGCAATGCGACGATGAATAAAATTGTGGGTGCTGCCACTATCAACCAGAATGATGACCTTTCTTTGCTTGATGTAACCAATTAACTTGAGGTTTTGGGGGGCAGAGAAGCCGGTGAGAGCATTGAGGGAAATAATCAGTTCCACTTCGGGAGGGTCGGAGGGAGGGATTATGTCAGAGATTTCTAGTGACTCGGGCACAGGGGGAGTGTCATCATCTTCTTCTTGAATATCCTCAGAGATGTCCATAAAGAGATTTTGTTCCTTACATTTTTGGCTTGGGAAATATTTGTCATCACAATTATAATAGAGGCCTTTGAGTTGTCGTTCAGCCATTTCAGCCCTGGTCAATTTTTGGATTTTTAATGGGGCAGAGGGAGTAGTGGGGTTTACTGGTTTAGGGCACAGGATAAATGAAGGCTTATGGTTTTGAGAGGAAACAAGTTGTTGTGCTTCTTTATATTTTTTGGTAGCCTCCACCCAAGCCGTAGGTCGAGCCATGAGGACATGGGCCCTAATATCCTCCTTGAGGCCACTAATAAAACACTCTCGAAAGAAAGCATCAGTCATGCCCTCTGTTCGAAAAGCCAGACGCTCAAATGCAGCTATGAAGTCTTCAACTATGCATGATTGCTTCGATTTTGTCAAACAACCCAAATGGTTGGTGTCAGTGTCAAAGCATTCATAAATCTCAGCAACAAATTGGGTCCAAGCAATATATCCTTGATGGGAAGTTTTTCTCCATTGCCACCATTGCCAGCGTTCTTGATCCAGATGGAGAACACCATACAGGAGTTTGGCCAAGTCATCTATAATGTTGTAGAGAGAGAAATAATGTTCCATTTGTGTGACCCAACCAATGGGGTCTAATCCATCAAATTTGGTTACATCCACCCACGAAAGGCGTATGTCCCTTTGAAAGTGATGGGGTTGAAAGGAATGGGAAGAAGTTTCTCCTTCAGTCTTTTTATGTGCATCAGGAAAAGAGTTATCGAGAGGGATTTTGAGTTTGGTGCAGAGTGATACAAAGACAGATTCAAGTTTGTGTTTGAATTCCACCATTGCGGACTACACAGCTACATTGACAGATGCATTTATGGAGGCATCACGGGAGGCAATAGTAGCACTGAGTTGTTGCACTTCTTGTTGGGTCTTAAAGAAACCAGATTTCAAGGTGTTGAAGCGAGAATCTAGTTCTTGGCTACGGGTATGGGCCATGATGAAGGGTGAACTGGAAAGGGAGCGGGCGGGGTTAGAAATTTTTGCAGAAAAATGATATGGATGAATGTGACAAGGGGGAAGAGATGAGTCTAATGGAATAGGTCTCAAATAATGGTGATTTTTATTTATTTATTTTTATTATTATTTTTTTTTACGACTGCGGTGTTATACTTTGGTCTGAAGAATGCTGCAGTGCTGAAATCCCCAAATTCTGAACCAGAGAGTATTTACTTAGCAACACAAACACAGATGCACGTCACTAGATCTCGCTGGTTTAATTTGTTTATGTTGTTGTTTATGTTTCCCAAGGGTTTTCCCTGTGCTATAGCTCTCTGATATACGTGCGGGGTCCAACAGTAGTACTTGGTACTACTTGGTAGTCGAGTAGTACTTCTAAGGTTACGGTCTATCCTCCTTAGTTAGTGCACTGACACTATAGCAGTCTGGCGACCGATAGGTTTATCTAAATAGGGCTTCAAGAAATCTAGGCCGATCTGTACACAGGTGTTGTCTGATGCGCTACCACTCGAAGGGGTACCAACAGGGGTTACAAGGGTGGCCAACAGATGTGCGCTTAAGAACCACTTGTATTTCCTGCGTGTATGAATCCCTCAACCGAGGTTTTATGCGCGTAATGACCAATATCTGTGGCTTAAAGACGCCGTAATACGTCTCTACCCTGAAAACAAAAATACCCACAATTTCTGCCAAGGAAAGTGCTCTGATACCACTTGCAAGATACCAGATATATAAAATATGCAGAACATAAATGAAATGCTAGGAATGACAGAATGACAGTAAAATATCCAGCATAATCTTCACAATACACATAAATGATATACGAAATAGCAACAAAAATAACACTTTGATTCAGATAGCAATGTTCACAGGCCTCTTCGAGGGGGCAACCTCTAGTCGAGTAGAGCTCTGTTACAATAATCTCCAAGATAGGGTTCTCATACCCTCGCCTCTTATTTATATTAAATATGTCTATTAAGAGAAGCATCTAGAGGAAGATCCTTCTAGAAGCAGAAGCTTCTATTAGGTCTTCTTACATCCACCTTATTCTATTTTATTGAAAGGCCTTATTAATATTTACCTTTATTACATCCGAATACATTGATCTACCTATGTGCGGGTTAGGACCAATACTCATTCGGATACAACAGGTTAGCACTGTGTATTCTTGTTTTTCTGTTTCCTGTTTCTTTCCCTGCAACTGATCTTTGTAGATGACCTTTTCATTGAATATGAAATCTCTACTCCTAATGATTTTTTTATTTTCATAATCCCATAAGCGATAACCAAAATCATTAACACCATATCCAATAAAGGTACACTTGTTGAATTTTGCCTCAAGCTTTGTTCTATTTTCTTTATCAATATGGACAAATGCTTCACAACCGAAAGTTTTCAAAAAATAATAGTTTACCTTTTTTCCTGTGCATTCCTCCTCCTGAATTCTACCATCCAAAGAGCTTGAAGGTCCTTTGTTTATTAAGTAAACAATAGTATCTACAATATCTTCCCAAAACTGTAAGGGAAAACCAACATGCAATCTCATACTCCTTGCATGCTCCATGATTGTCCTGTTCATCCTTTCTGACACACCATTTTCTTGTGGTGTTCATAGAACTGTCTTCTCTCCGTGAATCCCATGGTATGAACAGTAAACATCAAACTCCTTGCTGCAGTATTCACCTCCATTATCTGATCTGAGACACTTCAAACTTTTTCCTGTCTCATTCTCAACTAAATCTTTCCATTTCTTAAAAGTATCAAAAACATCAGATTTTTGTCGAATGCAACAAACCGAAGTTTTCGTAGTTGCATCATCAATAAAAGTAACATAATAATGAGAGCCACCAAGAGATGATACCTGAGCTAGTCCCCATACATCTGTATGCACAAGCTCTAACCTTTCATTCTTCTTTTCTTTTCCGACTCTGAGAAATCTGACTCTCTTTTGTTTTCCATAAACACAATGCTCACAGAAGTCCAAATCAATTTGTTTAAGATCTGTCAAAAAATTTCTTTTGTGAAGTATCTGCATACCCTTCTCACTCATGTGTCCCAGCCTATGATGCCACAGTCCTGTATCCACTCATGTAGAAGCTAAAGATATAGAAAAGTCAGTATTACCAGTACATAAATACAATGTACATACCTTCTCTCCTTTCACTATCACCAATGAACCTTTGATGACCTTCCACGTCTTATCTGTAAATATGGATATAAAACCTTCACTTGCCAACTGCCCTGTTGAAATGAGATTTTTACTTAAATCTGGAATATGTCTTACCTCTTTAAACAACCATTGGTTTCCATTGCTTTGCTTTATTTTTACCTTTCCCATTCCAACAATTTTGCATGGTGCATCATCACCCAAATGAACTTGTCCAAAATCACTTTGAACATAATATAGAAAATGTTTTCTATGGGGTGTGGCATGAAATGAAGCCCTTGAATATACTACCCAAGACTCAAAAATATTATCTACAGAAATAATCAAAGCATCTTGTAACACATCACCTATTACATTTTCTTCCTGATTTCTCTCCTGCTGTCCATCTCTTTGTTTCTTTGGAGCTCTGGACTTTCTTCAGATGTCCTTTCTTCCCACAATTCCAACACTCTATCTTTCCAAGTATGGATTTGGATCTACCCTTCCTAGAATTCCTGTGGTTCCCTGAGCCCTTTCCTCTATCCTTTTGTCTTCCCCTATTCTCCATGTTCAACACATTACCTAATGTCTCACCTGTGCTTTTCCATCGCATTTCCTCACTAAGGATAACACCAAAAACATCATCAAAATTTAAAGTATTTGAACCAGAGACAGATTTACTTACAGCCATGACCAAGCCATTCCATCTTTCTAGCAATGAGTACAATATTAGAAGATCCCTAGCCTCATCATCAAAGTCCACTTTTACAGAACTTAGTTGATTAGTAACTGTATTAAATTCATTTAAATGATCTGCAACAGACCCACCTTCTGACATCTTCATATTAAATAATCTCTTCATTAGAAATACCTTATTGGACGTCGAGGGTTTTTCATACAATTTGGCCAACGCATCCATCAAACCCTTCGTTGTCTTCTCTTTCGAGATATTGAAAGCCACCGACGTTGCCAGGCTCAGCCATATCGTTCCTAGAGCCTTTCTGTCAAGAATCTCACATTCTTCATCCTTCATGGCCGCCGAATTCTTTGCTACTCTGCTCAATGGTAGGAATAGATCCTTCTGATATAAATAATCTTCCATCCGCATCTTCCATAACTAGTAGTTTTGGCTGTTAAATTTCTCGACCCTAAACTTTCCATCTTTCGACATTGCTCCCACTCAAACCAGGAACCCTCTTTTCCTGCGAGTTACCTTACGCTCTGATACCAGTTGTTAGAAAACCATGACTGTGGAGAAATAAAATAAAACAAATGTGGAAATAAAACACATAAGATACACAATACAAGAGAGACACAGATTTACATGGTTCACCTAGTGTGGGCTACGTCCAACAGAGAAATTGCCAGGTCCTTTCTTTATTATTATCCAGCAAAATGAAGGGATACAACCTAAAGCAAAAGCCGCTGTAACTTCCTCTTCTTTCTCTCACAGTCTCCTCTCTTAGAATACAATACTTTCCAACCTATATAGCCGCAATACATTTCCCTCATAAAAGAGGGTTGCCTTCTAGGGCAAAAAACCCTAACATAATCTCTATTGTTAGATCTGCGACCTTATAATGAACGGTCTAGATTTACAATTAAATTACAATATACTTTTACAAGGCAATTTTTCATTTGGGGGCCCGCTTGCCCCCATACCCTCCATCCAGGGGGATAGCCCCCTTGGACCCCGCAGAGGGGGTACCCCCCCCTCTACACTCCCTCGCGTGGAAGAGTGTACATACTTTTGGGGTGTAAATACTTCATGGGGTATAAAAACGGATGAAAGTAAAAGACCTCTAAATCAGGAAGATAATCAGGCTCCACAACCAACAAGAACAATATCAACCATACCTCTATGATTGAACACCTCCCCTAGAGGTAACGCCATCTCCATAGCATCCTGGAAGTCCACCCCGAAGTATGGGTAGCGCAGTATAATCTGTGACATCTGACACCACACCTGTGTAGCCTCGATCGTGAAATAGTGGCCACCCTACCCACCACCATGGCGAGTCAAAATCATCGACCACCTCTGCAGTCACGACTCGCGCACACCCGGTGCCCCCAACAATACTCTCGGGCACAACATAGGCACCCTCTCTAGAAACCATGCCACCAAGACCGACCCAAAGGAAAACTCCCATGAGTCTGTAGCTTGACACATGTTTAGCTTCCCTACCATCTTGGCATGCAACATCAAACCCCAGGAAAAATGATCTCCTACCAACTCCCTCTCCATAATCCTCAGTTGACCACCACTGATCCACTGAGTAGCGAGGGACCCATACACCCTCACAACCATCGCTTCCACACAATGATGAACTAGGGCATACATTTCCAAGGAACGACTGTTTTCCCCATAGGTGTGCACACATGCACACCTGTTTATCCCTTAGTCACACACTCATGCATGACTATTGACTACACAGAGGCACACTCATGTGCCCCTGTTGCTCACACAGGCATGCCTCATCGCGTGCCTTCTCACTACACAGTGGTGCACACATGTGCCGCTGTTAGAATTACAGACGTGCATGCATTCCCACCTGTTATCCCCATTCGGGCGCCCCCACATGCGGATGATCGAATTATAGGTGAGTACCTGTGTGTACAACTTTCTCGATCACCCATGCACTAGGGGGCCCACACCTACAAAAAACCCTGTACGACCCTTCGTACAAACCCTGCCCAAAAATAGAAACCCTAATTCTATGGAGGATGATACGACAACTAACCTAAAGATCACTTGTCTTGAATCCACTACCTCGATCTCCCGAAATCTTCAAAACTCCTCTACATTTGCTTGTTCACTCAATAACGCAGTAGGTACAAATGAGGTGGCATTGTGCCCCCTACAACGATATATAGTCCATTTTTGCCAAACTTCCAGACTCAATTTCGGGAGCTGCAGGTGTCCTTTTTTTGATCTGTGTTCAACCATGAGATTAGCACCCTGTCATCTACATCATGACAGTCCCTGGGCCACTTTTCATCCTTAACCCCTGGGGGTCATTTTTCTCATATTTTGCTCAGGTATGCATGCTGACATTATTGAATAACCACTATATGATCTTTCTCTTCAGATATTGTTCACGTTGGGTATTTATTTTTCATGTGTGTAGGTACTTGATCATTACAAATTAGCGGTATCCTTCCAGGTATATTATCGACACTGGCATATAGTAATTCCCTCTGACTATCAAAATGAATTTCCCAGTCACACCCTCCAATTTTTACCTCCAATATCCTCCTATCCGGCTCTGCAGTACCGTCACCTCCACCGCATTTCGGTGTTGTCACTCGGTAGCACTCTCACCCACATGAGTTGTCCCATTCATTGTTCCCCCTAGGCACTTTGACACTCATTCTGTTCTCACCATCTAGGGCTGGGAGTCCCGATAGTCTTACATCATGTTGCGAATCAGCCACATACTCCTTCCCCTCATTTTCTATCCTACCCAATGGACTACCAGGATGCTTCCTCATGGTTTTATTTTGACTGCACTCCTGCAACATCATTTACCATCCATTTCATCCACCATCAGTTTTCCCATATGCAGATTTCCCTCCATACATTTCCCTAATACAGAAACTTGCCTATGGGGCCCCAACCCTCCACTTTTTTTCCAACCAACTTGCGCCACCTTTAGGCCAAGCCATCTTACACTGGGGTACCCATTTCTATTTCTACATTATTATCCCAACTTATTTTTTAATTCTTTTTGTAATTAAGCCATTGTTTCCAGTATTTTACATAGCTTTTTGTTGTCACCTTTGACAACCTTCTTCCTTTTTGGAAAACGCAACCCATGTTGCCTTTGGTTGGGGCAATCCTTATCATCTACTCCTGTTGACATCATCCATAAACTCCGAGTATCCCACAGGCCACCTACCTCTTCTCTCTGAGTTTGTTCACTTTGTCCTGCCTCTAGCACAACTTATCCCACGTCTAGTTGTCCTGCTGACACTCGACCTAGCTATACGATTTCCGCCACTTATACTTCACATATATCCCCAACCAAGGGTAGTCTTGAGTCTCACCGCATCTTTAATTCATCCATGTACCTCATTAGTTCCTAATCTCATCTAGTGGATTTCATGAAGCCCTTTTCTTCTTGGAGTCGTGTCCCCTTTTTTGTCGACATCAACACCGTTTCCAGAAGTTGACAGTATCTTGAATCTCATTGCCTTTACAATGAGGATTCTTGGATGACACAGGGAGAACCATCATTGCTCTTTTCTGTCATTGACTCCCCTAACATTCGACTTCAAAACTTTATCATGTTTTGGTGGGTCTTACTTTTCAATTATTGCAGTTATTTTTATATTTTCCGAAGACCTCTGAAATTGGTTGGGCTATCCATGTCCGCAGAATCCTTGATACTTCCTACAGGTGTCATTGCCTACTTTTTAGAGTATTGTTCCTCATCAGAATTTTCCTCTGCTCTTATCAACACACCCCCAAGGGCACTGCAGTCATATTCACCAACACGCCACTTCAGTTACTGTCTTACACATTTTTTGAGTTACATGACATGAGCATGGGGCATGCCCACCTCATTTGTACACAATTTGTTTTTCACACCTTGTGAAAGGTTGGTTCCTACAAGTTCCCCTCTCCCTCCAATGGGTCACTCTTGATACTCTCACTATCGGTCTTTCTTACAATGGTACTCTCAGTAGAAGAAACATTGATGAATTTCAACTATACGTATGCTCCTAACCTCATCCATCAGGGAGCATCTGTTATCACTGAAATTTCATCTGCAAATGGTTACAGGAATACAACATCTTCAAACAACTTTTAGTTCACCCATGGAACACAAAATGACCAAAAAATAATTTCCAAAAGGTCCAAAACTATACAACTATTTATACAATCAACATGCGCTAAGGATATACAGGAAGCGCGCACATGTGCACCAGTCAAAAACATCATAAAAGTGCACATGCATCTGATGCACGATTGTGGATGCAAAAATCCATGCACAGCTCAGAATGATGCATTTATGATATTCGTCGATCTCTGACCCACTTTTGGTTTAGCTTCCAAGTCGATTTGACATCTAAATCTTGGCTAAATCTAGCTGGGTGCCTGGTCAAAGACCTAAAGGTTCCCTAAACAACCCCTTGTTCACAATTAAAGGTGGTTGGATAAGACCTCAAAGTTATGCTATAAAAAGAGGCCATGGGTGCACTACATCTTCAAGGAATTCATTTGTATTATTATGCTGCTGATATTCTCTTGGAGGACCCTCTTTCCTCATCTAGATCATGCGAGCACCATTGCACTTAGCCATTTATATCACCTCTTGAGTGAATGTGCTTTGGATTCTCTTTACCATTTCATTCTAGTTCCTCATTTTGTAAGAAGAGCTCAAAAATTGGGGTTCCAAGAACCCTCCCTTGGAGGAAGAGGGGACACAAATTCTTCCTTTCTTCTTGGTGATTTCTTTTCACTAATACTATCCTTTCCATTGGTGACATGAGTCTTGTTTGTTTCTTGTTCTTATGTCCCTATGCACTATAGTTTAATTGTTTTTATCATTCCTAGTTTAATTCTTAGCTTAGTATTTTATGCTTTATTCTTCTAACCCTTTCCTTTACTGCCATCTTGCCTAGATAACCCAACTAGGCTTGTAAGCAACTCTGTTTTTCTCATTTAGGTGACAAAAGAGGCACAAAAGTTGGTACATATTGATGAGTCATAGTTGATGAGAAGTTGACACATGATTGGTACATACATGGTACATGGTTGGATGCACTTGTTTATGGTATAAGTTGATTACAGGTTGTTTGGTATAGGCTGGTTCATGGTTGATGCACTTGTTTATGGTACAGGTTGATTACAGGCTGTGTTGACGGGTGAAAATGACCGTCCGTCAATTGGAAGAATGAGCCCGATCCAGGGTTTTATAAATAACCCAATCCATTTGGTATAACTTGTCCTGATGGGTTTAATGGCTCCATTGGCCAATCTAAGAATCCTAAAAGAAACGAAATAACAGAAAAGAAATAAATTACTAATTACTAAATGCTATATATATATATATATATATATATATGTACATATTCTCTAATGTGAATGTAATGGGCGTATTTAAGCAAAAGATAAATATCTCTCATTTATATACATTATTTACAAGCTGCAAGTTTTACTCTAAACTTACTAAAACATATCAAAACTAAAGATATCAAAACTTATTATCATATCAAGATAAACATAAACTTAAATGAAGACACAATCCACAAGAAGCTAAAGCCGAAATGTGTATTGTTGTTCCATTTAAGGTCTGTAAATTAATCATCCATTTTCTACCCCAGGCGAGGATGCTTGATTACAAAAAATTACAAGTATTTAAAGAGTTTATAAAAGCTAAATATCTTATCTTATGGGATAAGATTAAATCTCCAAAATGATTTGTTGATTACAAAATAGAGGGTGATAACCACTCCATATCACACTGTATCTCTCAAAACTAAAACACACTTCTTTCTGTTTACAAAAGATGTGTCAAATGAGCTCATAAATAGTCCATAACATGAGATCACCACCAATCACTTGATATCCTGAAAACAAAAACGAAAATAAATGAATTTAGATTTTGTTATAACCAATAATTTCCAGAAATTCGAATGAAGATAAACTGGCTACATAATCAATTGATTCTGTAGCTAGTTCTATTTTAACAACAAAAATCAAATTAAATCTATATAATTAAAAAAAATGGATAAAATAAAACTAAGGCAAGCAATCAAATCTTTACCTCTTAACTGCATGCTAAATTTGATTCACATGATCTCAAAATGAACTATTGCTGTAACACTCTCAACATTCTTTACTATTATGTTCCCAGTCATTTTCAAACTCTTACCTTGCCTTTGAACAATGGACCTTAGCCTATGATTTTCATCCTTTAGCGAGTCGATATGAACAATGAGGGTTTTGATTTGCGATTGCAGAATAGGTATGTCTATATAATATTTATCGATCCAAAATAGACAAACTTCACACTGTGAATCTATGATAGTCATTTGAGAATGTCCATGGCCATGTGTCAGAACATCTCCACTATTTCCTGTGGGTTTCTTATCAATATTGATACCTAGAAATCCTTGAATGTGCTTTAGGTAGGGTGGAAAATTATCTATGAAATTATAAGCCTGGTTGAGATCTGGTTTAAGGCAAGGAGGGTCTTCTTTGGCCAAGAATATCTTGATATCATAATCAGAGTTCTCATGGACCTCGATCATTTTGATCGAGCTCATATGAGAGTTCGATTTATTTCATAGGCTTCGCGAGATTAACCTACCTGCCCTTTTATTTTTAAACCCTATATCCATGTCACCCTTAGACAGTTTGTATGAAGGCCTGTTTGCGTTCTTAGCAGAGGTGTTAGAATAGGCATGTTGTTCATGGCCATGGAATTGAAAGGTTTTCGACTCAACATTTTTTTTCTCAAGCATAGGCTTACTGAGGATGGCCGTAACAAAGGCTTCTTTAGATTAAGGAACTGCTCTGTCAGTGGCAGGGACTATGGTTTCTTCCATCATGGGCTTATCAACCTCTACGGTACTGGATGTAATGAAACCATTTCAGGTTAGGAAGGCATCCAAATTATCATTTTGCAACTTTAGTTGATGAACTAACAATATCTTTATCAAACCATGATGAAATAGTCTGGAATTTAAACACTGTCTCTTATACCTTTTCGCCATCTTATACAGGCTTCTCAATAAATAATAGGGCATACTTAATTGAAACCCAATGAAATTCATCAACAAACGTATGTGATACACGAAAAAAAGACCAAAGAGACCCTCTCATGTAACAAATTATCTTAGGATTTCTAGAAAACCATGCCACCAAGTTTTCAACAAGGATACATACATACCTTTATCACAACAGTTGATTTTCCTAGAGGTGAAGAACAAGCTCCACGGTACCTCCTCGACCTTGGCATTTTTAAACCACTTCTATCCACTAAGTGGAAGACCTGTCACTTGATCTAAACATTCCTTTGTGACCTTGAATTGAATGTCTCCTACCTTGGCTCGATAACCATCAAAAGAAAGGGAAAATTCCTGAGTGGTTTGCAAGTTAAAACCCTGAAATTTCTCACGAAATTCGAGCCATCCTTGACCCTTAAGGTCCTCCCTTGAATAATCACACAGGAGCAGGGTTTGTGAGCCATTGGGTTCAATCCTTACGACTAGGTCCATGAGGGTTCGAAAGGCATACAAAAAAACACAGTGATTATGGAAGGTTTCTAGGACAGAGAAGACCAGAGAAAAATCTCAGACCCAAAACTCATCAATACCCTAGTGTGTATGAAAAGAGGTTCGAAAATACAAAATGAAAGGTGTTTTGCGAAATGAATGTCAAGAGTACATACAAAACCCAATACTTAGCTCAAAATGATGGCCCTCTCATTGTCGGACTGCCACCTTCCACAGGGTACAGGCGATGACTAGGTTCATTAAAATTTATCATTGCGCAACAAGGTGGAATTGGTTTCTAAAGTTTAGGAGAGGAAAATTTTTGTAAACCAAAGTGTAGTGACAAGAATAGGTCTTACCAAGATCCACAAAGATATATAGCATAGTTTAATTTCAATGGATCCTTGGTGTTTCAAACAACAATTCAAAGCACACTTCACAATCAACGAGCCAGTTTAAAGCAATAAACAAGATGAGCTTCATAGCAGAAAAAAACCTTTATTAAAGAAATTGTAGAGACATATACCTTTCATAAACTTTAGATAAAATGATAATACAATCATAAGTTTTAATTCTTTGTTCATTCTTTCAGTCATGAACGAAGAATGAAAACGAAGAAAGGAAAACACTAGGAATAACCGAAACATCATATTCACAGTTTCAAAAATTGGTTATGAAAAGCAATAACCATATGACCCTGGGTAGGCAGCTACATAATTTGTCATTTGTCACTTTACAAGGAAAAAATTATGTAGGGCTGCCAACATGTTGATGCATGGTTTAGGTTTACAATGATATATCTCATAGTGATAGTGTGACAGTGGTTCCATCATTCTACTTATACTTCATGGTGGTTGGATGGGGCAAGGACAGGTGGTTGTAGGCACCTTTCGGTTGTAGCCGGAGAACATAGGGGGTTGTAGCCAGAGAATAGGGGAGTTGGATATTGCTTCAGGTTGTAGCTTGAGAAACCATAGGGTTGGATCCTTCTTCCAGTTGTAGCTGGAAAAAAAAGGAAGTTTGTTCTTCCAATGAATGTAATTCTTCAAGACATATAAGAAAGAGCATTCTGTGGTTTTCTCCCACTTCAGTTTTCCACGTAAAACACTGGTGTATTGTGTATGTGTATGGTTTTTCATTTGTTCATTTCTTATTTACTCTGGAGTTATTGGATTATAATTCTACATTGATATAACACTTGGATTATATGGTTAAAAAGGATTAAATTCCTCTATTACTGATTCACCCACCCTCTCAGTAATCCAACAGTACTGACAGGTAACATGAATGAAGTTAATATTTTGTGAGACTCAAGACTAGCCTTGGTTGGGGAATTTTTGGAGTGTGATTGGCAGCAACCGTAAAAATGGATCTAGTGTAAGGGGGATGACTAGATATGGGGTTAAATTGTGCTAGAGGCTCACAAAGTGGAAAAAATAAGAGATCATGGGTATATGGACTTGGGATACTCAGGGTTTGTGAACGATGTCGGTATGAAAAGAAATCGAATGCACCAACCAAGGATGACATGGGTTTATTTTCCAGGAAAACGAAGGCCATCAAGGATGACAACGAAAAAGCTAAGTAAATTTTGGAAACAAAGGACTTTTTACAATTACCAAAGGAATAACGAATAATTTGGGTTGAGTATACGGATACATAAACGGGTGCCCAAGTGAAAGATAGCTTGGCCTATTAAGGTGTAATTTTTTGAAAGAAAACTGGTGGAGGGTGGGGGGGCCATGGGTGGGTTTCTGTATTAGGTAAATGGATGGAGGACAATATGCAGATGGGAAAATTTATGGTGGATGAGATGGAGGGATAATGATACTATGGAAGTGTAGTCAATAGAATCGAGATGATATGACCTCGGAGTCCATTGGGAATGTTAGAAATATGACGAGAATAAGTATGGGTTCATTCTTTGAAGTTCATAAGACTATCGGGACTCCCATCCCTAGGGGGTGAAATCAACATGAGTGTCAAGTGGCCAAATGGAACTATGAATGGGATGTACCTAAATGCATAGTACCGAGTGATAATACCCAAATGCATAGTACATCAGAGTGATACCAAGTGATAGTACCCGAATGCAGTAGAGGTAAAGGCATTGCAATGCCAGATGTAAGGACCCTAAAGGTAAATGTCAGAGGGTGTGTCTGAGAGATGGGATTGATTTACAGAGGGAGTAATTACATGCCAGTGTCGAACATATACCTGAATGGGATGTAATATTGCTGAAAAAGTACCTAGACACATGAAAACAAAATACCCAACGTGAACAATATCTAATGATAAAGAACATACAACAATTATTTGATAAAATTGAACATGACTATGTGTACTTGAATGCGATGTGAGAAAAATGACCCTCCAAGGCCAAGTGTAGATGATGACTCGGGGAATGTGAATGTGTATATGGTAGGACTGGGATCTCGTGGCTGAGAACAGATTGGAAAATGGAGGCTCTGCGCTCCTGTAACAGAGTGTGGAAATTTGAGAAAAGGGACTATATATGGTTGGTGGGCCCACAATGTCACCTCATTTGTACCTATGATTGTAGCTAAATTGACGAGATTTATATGAGGAGATTTGGTCATTGCAGGAGCGTGAGGCTACTGATCTAGGAGCGGTGAGAGAAAGGTTAGTGGTCCTATCCTCCTGCATCTCATGAAATTTTTAATTTTTGGGTAGGGACTGTACGAAGGGTCGTACATGGGATTTTTTGGGTGGGGGCCCACTAGTGCATGGGAAAAGGAGGAATACCCGTGCATATGTGCACAGGTATAGTCTCTTTTCCCATAGACAATGTGAATATGTGCTTGATACAGTGGCACACGTGGACATGAGGGAGGGGCAGACAAGTGCGCATGAGATGTGTGACTATTGCACAGACAACTGCGCATTAGTGCACAACTATGCTAAGAACAAGTGCGTGTATGTTTGCACCTGTTTGGGTGAAAGATGCGCACTGGAGGCAAGGATAAGAGGTCAAAATGTTTTGAATTTTTGATACATTTTTGTGGATGATGAGGTTGACAGAGTGTTTTTGTGTGGATGTAGGTGATCAACAAACTCCAGATATCATGATGCCAATGCACTGGAGAGAGCACGACCTGGACTATCTACAGGAGGCAGTGAGAGCACAACTAGGTATTCAGAGACACTTGGTAGCCTGTAGGTTTCTCAAGTTATTCGACTTCCCTTTGATATGGTCACAAGATTTCCTACTTCAATATCTGATTGCGATGTGGAGAACTGATCTGCAGTGCTTCATAGTGAGTGGACAAAAGTTGATATTCTCAGTCATCAAGGATGTGTATTTCCTGACGGGGCTCCCATTCCATGGGATGACCCTTCCTATTGACCTCCAGCTACCAGGGGATGAGTAAGTGGGTGACTTGGTAGTTTTCCACTGCATGGGGACGGACCCGATGTTAGGTTCAATCATTCAGATTGAGGCGATTGATGATATTTTGAGAGATTGCATCGTCGCTATGGTGGTGAGGATATATAGATCATTGGGGACTTAGCGGATCACTAGAGGTTAGCTGAGTATAGAGGAGCGGGTCCTCGATGGGGAACCTTTTTTATGGGGTGTTCTTTTGCACACCAAGACGATGGGGCAGGTGATATGGTGTCAGAGATCCGACTCCGGTGACTTCGCATTCGGGTCCATTTTGGTGGCCTAGTTTCTGGAGAGGGTGCCTCTAATGCACTCAAGGATTCTACTCGATCCCATGGGGCAAGGAGAGCCACAACTGATGTGGTGGGATGATGTGTTGGCCAGACACAGAGGTGGAGAGGGTGGCCACTATTTCACAGCCACGGTGGTGCGAGTGTCGTGACAAATTCCTCAAGTGATATTGAGGCATCCATACGCGGGTATGGACTACCATCATGACCCGAATATGATGATTCCTCCTAGGGAGGACTAGGATCATCGAGGTATTCTTTTGTATTATGTTTTGTGATTTTGATAGATAAAATTGATTATATATGTATATATGGATGATGAAACTATATTTGGTGTTGTTTGGTAGATGTGGGACCCTGAGGCCGAGAGGCCGAGATGGTTGGGGAGCCAGCTTATCAGGGACCGATGTGATTGATTCCTACAGAGCCTAAGGAAGGACAGAGGCGGAGACAAGATGATGTTGGTGTTGGACTAGCACATGATCCATAGGTAGAGGTCGAAGGGATGCTAGAGGACCTGCGCCGACACTTCGAGCGGGTGTTGTAGGGTGTACCTCAGGGTATGTGGGCCTATATCTAGAATGAAGAGGTCATGGAGTAGTGTGTGTTCATACCGACAGAGTGGAAGACCCTGATCCATCGAGCGCCAGTAGTGGGGGCAAGGATCACTGGGTAAATTCCTCATGGACCTGGAGATCCCCCAGTTGGTGGGGTGCCTCCAGCTGACAGAGGACCTGGGGAGGGAGCTCCGGGAGCACCATGAGTGTCGAGTTTTTTATATATAGGATTGGGAGACCATTTTGTATAGGGTAGTTGATACCCATTTTGTACCTATAGGGGTGGGGGGGATTCACTGACCTATAGATGATGTATATGTATTTTTTGTAAACACTTAGGACACATGATTATATATATATATATATGGATATTTTTTGGATCATTTTATCTGTCTATGTGTTATGATTTTCATGTATGATGTATTTTCTATGTGTTGTGACAAATGATGATGTTTATGTATAAAATGATGTTTAATGTGATGAATGCCAATCTAATACTAGGTTAACGATGTGATATGATAATTGATTAAATTGTCTTGGAATATGTGTAAATGTGATTGAATCAAATTTATGAGATAGGAGTCTAACTTGCAAGTATTTGTGAAAGAGGCAAGGATCACGAACATGATATACATTGTTGAGCTACAAGACAACAAGCTGGGAATCTAAAAGAATGCCAAGATGAAGAATATGGTGGTGACTGGCCTCAACGAGGAGAACAATGGTGGCGTCATATTCAGATTTGTTTTTGGTGGCCGAGCCCAAACATATGCCATTGGAGTGGAGTAGGACATGTGAGGGAGTATAGACGTCCCAAGCGGTTGAAGTGAGATTTTGGGTCCAGCAGCTGGCACTGTCAGCATAATCGGTGTAGTAGGTTGATGGATGATGCGTCTGTGAATAAAATGGATGATAGATCAGACATGAGGAATGGTGGTGGAAAATAATACTAAAAACTCTATTGTTATAACCCTAATTTTCACCAGACATGCATACCTATCAACAGGCCATCTTACTTACTATTTTTTCCAAGTCAATACTGAATAGCTCTTCTTAAAAACCAATTTTTTGAAGATGTACGCACCCTGCACCACTACTTCATGTGTACGTATGCTATCTACACCATTACTTCATCTGTATGTATGCTAGATGCACCATTACAACCCGCGTATACCCACAAAAGTTGCAAAAAATAAAAAGTTGCAAGGGAATATGCGCTTTTGGGTAGTTTCCTAACCAATTGACCACCCATAGCCCATCACCCAACCGAATAACTATCTTTTTGGCATATAAAAGAAGGTGTTTGGGTCCCATTCTAGAGAGAAGCATGAAAGCAGTGAAACTCTGTCCATTTCCTAATCCACCCTTGTCCCAAGAATTTGCATCCACATTGTGAGTTTGAGCTAGAATTCCCCATTCTTTCCCTTTTTCCTCAACCATAAACCTATGCCTATTCTCTAGAGAGAAGTGTGAGAGAATAAGGATACGTAGAAGCAATTTATGCTTGGTGAAGAGGAGCCTAGGACCAGGTTCGAGGAGCAGTCGTTGATCTTTTTTTGTAAGTGACATTATGAGATTAATATAAATAAGTACTTTTGTCATCCCGCCATATGATGTGTTTTATCTCTATGTACAATTTACATTTTGTTATGACATATAACCCATTAATCCATATATAGAATGTTTGTTCGTAGTTTCTTGTTTGTCTTTTGGTGAATTCAGGTCAGCCTTGGGAGGATATTTATAGTCGAGAAGTGACCGAATGCATTGGGATCGACACTGGATGCGGAGTTCAAGGTAAGACTACCAGATCCCTATACTTTGTACTTTATATATGAATGTGGGGTGTTTTCAGGATAATGGTTAAAAGTATGAGACTTTATATGGTTAGCTCTACCTTCACTTTAGAACCCTAGTGTAGTCCGTAGGTGGATTTTCCCACCATAGAAGAATTGGCGACCATACTGGGGAGCCTCTAAGGTTTTTAGGGGATTTCTATTTTTGGGTATTTTTAGTTGGTTTATTTACTGTTTTTGAGTTTCAGTAAGTTTCTATGTATTTAAGGGATTCTAGTCTTCCATACTAGTACTCCTTGTCTGTGCTTGACTGTTAATTTTTTCTTTTTAGAGAAGTCACATAGGTGTATATGGCTTGCTGTGGGTCTGCACGCGTATATACATGCCCTATATTTGCATAGATTGTGTACATACGTAGGCTGCTGAAGTATCAGTTGCATGTCTCTGTCAGGAAAATATTTTTAAAGAAGAGGCAGTCATCCTCTTCCTTGTGAAGACATTTTTCTCAAGGGTTTTCTTGATTTAGCCCTGGTCTCTGTTTCATATAGTCTTTGGCCTAGGTATGATAGCAGATAGATTTTTTATTTATTAAGATTTCTTCTTTTCTTGATTAGGGGTTGAGACAAGTTTTGTGAGTTTTTTCTGATTAACTCTCTGCGAGCCACAGTAGACCAGAAGTTGGTTTTTGGTCTCATCTTGTCTTCACTTTTCCCTTTTTACTTGCTTTAGAAAAAAGGAAAAGAATTCATTCTCAAGTTTCTTATTTTGGAGCATAAAAAAAAAAAAGTTTTCAGTTTCTTGTTTGATTAATTAGTTAGGTCACTTGTTTTTTTAGGAAGAAGAGTGATTTCATAAGTTCTTTACTGAATACTTAGGAATTTAAGTAGCTTGTAGTCGAGCGAAATTTAGTTTTGAATTTTTTCTTTTAAAAGATCTTAGAAAGAAAAGTTAGTTAAAGAGTGTTCAATTTGCAAATATTTGTTTGCTGAAAAAAAATAAGTAATTTTGTTTCCAACATTTGTTCTTCTATTTTGTCTCTTAAAAAACACCATCGTTTTCAATTCCGTTCCTTTGAATTAAGATAAACCAATTAAAATTAATGCTTAATTAAAATTAATTAGACTTTGTGTTTGTAGGGTCCATTAACTAGATTAGGCTAGAGCCTTGATTTAGGTTGGAGAGGAAACTCTTCAAGGCTATAAAACAAACATAGGAGCCTATGCTAGGGAGTGAAAAAGTCCAGTAACGTGGAAAATATCCGGGACCCCCCTCTAACACAGGGGATAAACAAGAGGTCATGTGCAAAAAGGTAGCAGAGATAACCCCTCCAAAGCTGGACCAATCATAGCGGAGGAATGCATATAAAGGACTTATCTTGGGATTTTGTTGATCACATTTTCCATGGAGCTTTGTGGGTCTTGAATCTGTTCGAGGTCCTCCATCATCTTCTGGAACACTTTCTTTTGATACCCTTGATAGGTTTTGGGATTTATACCTTGCTCATTGTGGTCCACCCGATTATTGACTTTACCCACCTAGTAGTTGTTCACGAGTTGGAAACCTAGTTGCCTTTTGTTATCCAGAATTTTGGTCATCGTGATGATGTTATGATGATGTCATAATGATAGGAAAATAAAGCTCTTCAATAAGATTACTTTCCTAAGAAAAGTTGCACTTTTCTGTTTCCAGAAACTATATTTTTCAAGGAGTTCGCAGGCTGCCTATATACTTGCCTGCGAGAATGCCTGATTCTCGCAGGCTACCTTAAGCTAGGGTGCGAATAGTTCGCACTGTAACAAAGGCTAGGGTGTGAACGTCTTTTTAAAGAGGAAAAAGATGAAGTTCTTGAGCCTTCTAGAAGAGAATCTTCGAGAAGAATGAGTTGGCTAACGAATGGTTGTTCAAGTACTGACATTCCAGATATCTTGGGATCATTTTCTATCCAAGTAACTAAGTTATCTTCTCCTATATATTGAGGAGGTTGCTCATGGAAAAAGTTACAAAAAGCAAGCTAGCAAGAGATTGATTGGAGAATTGTTGAAGGCCTGTATGAAGGACTAATGCTACAGCAGTAAGAGACTACAGCAAGGTCATCACAAGTAGTTGATTTTCTTCATGCATGAGAAAGTGTGTGTGTGTCAGAGCTAGGAGCCATCAAAAGGATACCTACGACATCAAGGCTCAGGTTGTAAGTTTCACTTTCAATTAATTCAATACAATAATATGTCCCTTTCCCATAAAGATGATGTCACTTTATTACATGATTCCTTGATCACATGTATAGACTAGCTATTGAATATCTTAATCTGCCTTTACTTCGATTGGTTTGTGCTGTTGTGATCTGAACGGTGCAAGAGCATTGGAGCGAAGCTTGGAACAACAGAGACCTAAGGAAAGTTTTCATAAGGTATGCCCATAATCCTTATCTCTTATTTCAGTCAATAGGCTAGATCTAGGGAAAGTGTATTATTCTGTCACGTTTTGTTCTAGATCCAGGTGGATCTAGGGAGATCGGTTCGTGTCTGCACTTACAGATTAATCCTGAAACACCTTTGATTTTAGGGAATTACACAGGTGATTGCAAGGGTATACTATGGTACCTAGGGCATACATCAGGCCACACTTTGCATATTATACCCGGAGGGTGCTTCCATGTTCGAGTTTCACTTTCACTGGCAAGTTTCTCTAGTGTTGGTTGTTGTAACTTCTTTTCCAACTAGTAATAGTGGTTTGCTTGCTGCATCTCCTAGGAGATTTTTCTAGTGTGTGTTTTAGTCTTCAACGATAGAAATCCTTAGTGTGTTGTTGATCCTCTCACATAGTGGAAGATCAAGAGCTCCACCAGTCACAAAGGATTTTGGGCCCGTCATCGGTTAACTTGGAATCACTACCGCCACTGTGAAGGTGAAGACTTGACCAAGAAGGGTCATTTGAGGAAATCGGGCCACAAGAAGCTGTACCTGAGCCATCTACAAGAGGATAAGATTTGTTTCTGGAGGGACCAACTATTTCTGACCTTGGAGCAGAAGCTCTCGGTCCGTATAACTCTCTGATCACTAACTTGTTGACGCCACTTTTGATACATATTTCCCCTACAAGGGTAACGCATCATGAGCGTCAGATAATCCTACAAGTAGCAATGGAAGCAAATGATGCTACTTCGTTAGGGAGTCCTCATAATCCCTCTATGGTTGCCAAAACTGGGGGTGTTCTGCCTCCTAACTCACCTTCGCAGGTCCGAGCTACTATGGTCTTGATCGCCTCTACCTCGGGCAGTGGTCTGATTTCGTCCATGGCTACGATCACTGCATCATTTACGCAGAGTGCGACGGGCACTTCGTTTTCATATGGGATGGCCAACTTTGACATGAACTCAGTCTTCTCCTACTTCACCTCACAAACTTTGGGTCTGGGGGTAGGGAGCTCAAGCGTTCCTCTGCAAGGGTCCATGGGGGGAACCTCATCCCCTTATAATTCTTTCCCTTACGGTGGGGGTCATATACCACCATCATCTCCCTCACTCGGTGGTGATCCTCACCAACCTATGTGGCTGACCATGAAATACAACCTGTCCGGAGCAGGTATTCAAAGACCTTCTTCTAGTACCACACTGATGGGTTCTTTTTCATTCTCTTTGTTCGATGCGGTTGGTAACAATGCATTCTCGTCATATTCTACCTTGGTCGGGGGAAACCCTAGTTTTGGATCAAAAAATATTATGTAGGGTACTATTCTTGCACAGGGGGCACACACTTCTCAAGGACCTTAGAATCCATGGCAAGGATCAGTTCCCCCATTAGGGATGTCGACGGGGGAAACCCCTTCCATGGTTAATGGAACCATGGGAAAGGCTAAGGACCTATGCTCGTTAGATCGGTAGGGGGAAACTCTTTCCAAAACCTTTGAAACGCTACGTCGAGAGCAATCACTTCTCATCCCTCAACATCCTACTATGGGAGTCAGTCGATGACCTCTCAATAATCACATCATCCGAATGTCGGCCTAGGCCATGGTTTTTACTAGAACCCAGGCCAACAGCCTAAATTTTTCTGGCAACCTAGTGCCGGCCAAATCCCAGGCTCCTATCCTCCTGTACATACTCAACAACCTAAGCTACCATTTCTGGAAACTTTGCATTTTCCATACTTGTTAAGATTATTGAATGACCCAATCTATCACAATCCACGTTGGCCTGCCATGCTGACGAAGTTGCTCTTGGCCATTCCAAAATTTGAAGGCAAGCCTAATGAAGATCTAGGCGATCATGTGACCACTTTTCATCTATGGTGCTCATCCAATTATTTGAGGGATGACTCCATTCAATTGTGTCTATTTCAACACACTCTTATCGGGAGTGCCACGAAATGGTACATCGAGCTTGATTGCTTAAGATACTCTACTTTTGGAAAATTGGCCATGGTTTTATTAAACCATTTTCAATTACCTATGAGATACGATGCCGACACAGAATTGTTAGCCAAATTTGAGCAGACAAAGGCCGACCATATCTCTGATCACATCCGAGAATGGATGCGCTAGAAGAGTTTGATTAAAGTATCAGTTCCACCAACATTTATGCTGGAATGGTTCCTTAGGTATTTGGTTCCCTAACTATCCAAGGAAGTAGCAACGTTAGGGGTATTTTGAGAGGAAGAAGTTTAATGAGAGCTCAACTACTAGATATAATTTACTCTTAGTCTGGTTTGATTTATGAAGTTTTTCCAGATGCGCGACAGTCTATTCTTGATAAGACTAGACATAAGTTTGGACCACATGCTGACGAAATTGTTGGTTCAGAACAACCAAAGCCCACTGATCCGCTGTCAAACCAATTGCAACAATTGTCAATATAGAAGACAATGGCCAATTGAACTTCTAGTTTGGTTGCCCCCCTTGCTTAGATGTCATATGTACACAACGAGCAATCGAAAAATCCAAAGGCCAGCCAGCAGGCCGAAGGGAAGAAAAAGCAATGAAAGAAGGGTAAGGGGGATAAAAAACCCACCAATAATGCTAGAGGGGGAAACACAAAGAGAAATAATTTGAATTATTCATGCAACCTCTGCATGGAAGACCACCTGACTCACCTATGCCCTCGACTTGTAGAGGCCCAAAAGTTATTGATGCAACAACAACCTGCAGTGTTAATGAACCCATTTCCTCATGGGAAAAAAATAATTTAAGCCTTTGCTAACGTAGATGGGGTAGTCAAGGACCCTCTTCATCATCTAGAAATCCCTTGAATTCGAACATCTATATGTTGAAAGGTGAAGACCACATAGATACTAGGGAACATGATTATAGAACGCCAAGTATTGCAAAAAAGGGAAAAGAAGATGAAAACACTTATGTTCCTCTCCAGATCAAGAGAATGATGGGTGAAACAATGAAATGCATCCCGAAAGGGGCATTCAAGAAAGCTTCACATAATCCAAACATGAGGACTGCCTAGAACTACTCTGTGGTGGAAGATTTGTCAAAAACCCCTTGTGTGATGTCTGCTTTGGAGGTCCTTCAGAGCTTCCCTTCATAGAGAAAGGCTCTGTTAGCCTCCTTAGGATCCACAAAGACATGTAATATAGGAACTATCATGCTTGATACAACCGAATTGAAACCTCGTCTCCCATACCACGTCGCATTTCAGATAGTAGTGGCTCACCCCACGAAATCATCTACCCAGAATATTTTCCACATGGTGGTTTGATGAGGGAACCTCGACATGTGTGATGTCATTGATGTGTTGGAAGGCCACTGACCAACCTATTCTATCTCCTTAATCTACTCTTCTGATGACTTTCAATGGTCATTCTTTTAGACTACATGGAATCATTCCTTCTTTCCCCTTGCAGTTAGGGGGAAGACTATGTGCATCGAATTTGAAGTGGTCGATGAACCTCTTGAATAGAACCTCCTGTTAGGAAGGATTTGGACATATTCCATACATGCAGTGGTTGCTACATTTTTTTGGGTCTTGTTGTTTCCATATGAGGGCTGAATCATGACCATTGATCAATTGTCTTTCTCCAGACCTGACTCTTCATCGGGGGCATCCACGGTCCCGATGATTGATACGCCATAACCTAGCATTGTCAACATGGGGTTTGGTTTGTTCCCACCTCTCATGGGTACTTTCGATTACCCACCTCCTTCTGATGATGTCAAAATGATATCGGTTGTCCCCAACTAGACTAAGGCTGAAATATTTTTAGTGTCGTCGTTCTGCATGATTTACTTTAACGATATGTGGATTCTTCCTTCCCCATCAGCCATGATGGAAGGGACAGGGCACCATGCCATATCCATGGCCTTGTCCATGACATAATTTGCGTACTCTATAGTCCAGCAAGCTTCATCCAACCTTGATCCAACTCCTGCACTAGAGTTAGATGCAGTTCTCGAGCCTGACTGGGCTCAAGGTTCCCTTGCCACAACCGATTCCTTAGACTTGGTCTTGCCCTCTGATGAGGCAATTTTAGAGGCATTGACTAGTCTGAACATACCCTGGGATGATCTCCTTCATAGATCATACTTCCTGCCAGAGTTAGGAAGAATAGAGGAAGGAAAATGTGTGTAGACTATGACTGGAGATAGGTATTGTTTTATTAATCCTCTGGCTATGCACACAATTTATGTCGAGGGTAATATGGAAACCATTGCTAAAAAAATACCTATTGATATCTCCAGAACCCCTGGAACTGTGGAGAATTTATTCATTGGAGTGGAATGTTCCCCTGAGGAGATTCAAATCTATACAGATTTGTTTAAATAATTCCGCGATGTTTTTTCTCGTTCTTACGAGGAAATTCCAGGCAATGATCCAAGAATCGTTGAACATGAAATCACGTATTACCTTGATTCCTAGCCGGTCTGATAGAAGATTCATCTAGTTAATCCTCGAAAAGAAACAACTATTAAGGTTGAAGTAGATAAACTACTCAAAGATGGTTTCATCTACCCCGTCCAATTGAATCAATGGGTGTCAAATCCCATTCTAGTCAACAAAAAGAAGGGTACGATTCACGTATGTATGGACTTCTATGATTTGAACAAGGCATGTCCAAAGGATAATTTCCCCACTCCATTTATTGACCAGATTGTTGATGAATGCACAGGCTACGAGGTATTTTATTTCATTGATGGTTTCTTGGGATACAATCAGATATAGATCAAACCCGAGGACCATCATAAAACAACTTTATCTGTCCATGGGGTACATTTTCTTATCACAAGATTCCTTTTGGCCTGAAAATGGTTGGAGCCACTTTTGAACTAGCCATGTTCTTTGCTTTCCACAATCTCAAACACCTAGTTCAGGCTTACCTAGATGATTTAGCATCACGATATTGCAAGAGAGTTGATCATCCCACACACCTCTGACTTATCTTTGAGCAAGGTCTCTACTATCAGATTCGCTTGAATCCAAAAAAATGCATTTTTTGCATGACGTCGGGTCATCTGTTAGGTTTCATAGTTTCAACAATAGGGATTATGGTCGATCCTTTAAAGGTTGAGGTGATATTTCAGTTTCCTCCCTTGTGCACAGTCCCTTAGCTTCAGAGTTTACAGGGAAAAGTGAACTTTTTACGGTGTTTCATCGCAAACTATGCCGAGATGACAAAAGGTTTCATGCATTTAATAAATAAGGTTGTTCCTTTCCATTGGGAGGAAGCCACTCAATGCTCTTTCGAAGTGTTGAAATGTGCCCTCATCTCTGCCCCTCTGCTTCGGCCACCCAATTATAATAAATATTTCTTATTGTATTTGGCCACTACAGAGTTGACCATCAGCATGGTCTTGGTTCAGGAGGACGATTTGCTTTAAGAGAACGTGATTTATTACTTGAGCCGAGGCCTGGTTGGACCAGAACTCAACTATTCCCATGTTGAGAAACTTGCGTTAGCAACAATTCATGCTATCCAATGGTTCCATCACTATATCCTATTTCGCAAGACCACCATCATTTCCGTTGTGAATCCATTCCAATATGTGTTGACATGATGCATAATCAGTAGGAAGATCAATAGATGGATATTTATCCTCCATGAATTTGACTTGGATTTTGTTTTGGAAAAATCCAAAAAGTCATTGGTCTTTGCAAAACTCATCTCATAACTTCTGGTTGAGTCAGGTGATGTTATACTCGAAGAGTCGCCTATTAAAGGAGATATGTTTTTGATTGCATCTTCGGGTCCATGGTATGAAGATATACTAGTCTATATCCAAACTTTTAAGTGCCCCATTTTTGCTTCTTGTGATGAGCGTCGACGTATACACCATCAGGAAAAAAACTATCTTATTCTCGAAGACACTTTGTATCGTCGAGGTATAGATTGCATCCTTGATCAATGTCTCACCCATGAAGAAGTAGAAGTCATGATTAAGGAATGCCACATTGGAGCATGTCGTGGTCATTTGTTTGGGTTGACAATAGCCCAAAATATTCTATGAGTTGGTTACTATTGGACGACGTTAATCAAAGATTGCATTGCTTCGGTCAAGAAGTGACACCCATGTCATATCTTCTCATGGAAGATGAGGGCACATCCTACTCCCATGTTTCCTGTCATCACAGTTGGACCCTTCACCAAGTGGGGGATTGATTATACTACATTCCACCCCGCCTCATCTAGGGGGCACCGTTATATCATCATAGAAGTAGACTACTTTACCAAGCGGGTCGAAGCTATGCCGACATTCAAGGATGATGGAGAGACAACAACTCTCTTCTTGTTTGATTAGATAATAGCAAGGTTCGATGTCCTGAAGGAGATTGTCACTAACCATGGCTGTCACTTTCAGAACAAAATGATGTCTGAATAACATCAAATCTTGGGTTGAGGCAAGAACACTCATCACCTTATTACCCACAAGAAAATGGTCAGGTGGAAGCTGTGAATAAGTCACTCAATACCATTCTACAAAGAATGATCAATTCGGCCAATTCAAATTGGTATTTGATGTTATACTCAACATTGTGGGCCTACTGAATGTCTATAAATACTGCCACTAGTTTCTCACCTTTTCAACTTGTTTATGGGTTGGCAGTCTTGCCTATAGAATGCCAGGTCCCATCTATTAAATTGGCAGTACAGTTATTGCCAGACACTTCACCGCTTGAGGAATGCTTATTATATATCGAGCAACTCGATGAGAAACAACGTGATGCAACCTTGGCTAATGAGGCTCATAAATAAAGATTCAAGTGTGAGTATGATCGGTTTGTTCGTCCTTAGATTTTCTCCGAAAGTGACTTTGTCCTAGTCTATGACCAAGATAAGGATTCCCTGGGGGCAGGCAAGTTCAAACCCATGTGCTTCAGACCGTTCATCGTGAAGGAAGTTTTAAAGAAGGGCGCTTATCATCTGGTTAACTGAAGGGAAAGATTTAACAGAGCCTAGAAATGGGCTCTACCTTAAGAAGTATTACTTGTAGGTGGGTTGCCTTGGGTGACTTATTGTACATATGTATAGTTCTTATACATTTTTAGTTTTTGTCTTTTTGTTTTTATGGATGTGTTGTTTTGATGTCATCTTTTCACTATGGTAGATGTTAAGTGAATCAGACGTGTTCGTTGGATTTGTAGATGTTGCTAGCCAACACAATCGAAGGCTTTCTTCTACAGCTTGGGTTATTTTCACACCTCAAGGCTAGTTGCTATCTTTTGGAGGTATCTGTTTAGGTGACGCCACAAACAATGTCGTCGAATAAAATGTAGTAATAAAGTTTCTTCTTGACGCCTTGTCACATGGTATCTCTTACCTCTAGGTCTACCTAGATGCACAATTGGTTGTGTCCCAGTTAAATGGGGTTTACCACGTTTACAATCCTATTGTACATCGACGATTCCTTAGGGTACGTCTCTTAGACCATTGTTTTGATTACATTATGTATATCCATGTTCCTAGGAGAATGAATCAAATGACAGATACGCTAGCTAATCAAGTATTAGATTGGCATATTGCACACATGTAAATAAAAAGCACACACATACACATGAAAATACATTTGTAAATAAATGTAACCCATAAGACACACACACACACACACACACACACACACACACACACACATATATATATATATCGAAAGTATCAGAGTACATAGGTGAGTGCAAACACCTCAAAAAATAATAGGTCTGGTATATAAAGTGGGGCTTATGCCCTAAAAAAATACAAAGAGTGCCCTCATCATGTAAATGGTCCACCCTAAGCTAAGCATGAGGTATGTTGGCCCTGTCATAGTGGACTACAACGTTTTCCTAAAGCCAAAATAGCTGGACCCAGGTCTGTGGCACCCCAACAACATGAGGCTGCATAGATGGTGGGAGATCCTCGATCTTGGCCATAGGCGTAGTACGAGTGAGTGTGGGAAATTTCTTCTCCACTCATCTCAAAACTCTCTCAATCTCTCCGGCTGGAGGTACACCCGTTGTTGCTACTGGTCCAGCGGCTGCTGCTGGTACCTTTGGTCGTGGATGGCACCTACTACGTGCAAAATCAACTGGATGCACTGGTGCCACATCTGTACATAATAGATACATAGTTTCCAAGTGCTCTGCTATAGATAAAAAATTATATATATAAAAGAAATAAAAAATTAAAAAGATTTTAAATAAAAACATACCTAATTCTCCTCGCTCCTCTCCGGGAGGTACAGGCATGTTAGGATCTCTAGAGAAGTTGATCCTGGCATAGGGGTAGTCCTCTATAGCTATAATTTTCTGAGACCACCAGTAAAAAAATGTTTCATTGAAGGACTCGATGGTCCTTCTTCCCCTCTGTCATGGAAATAATGTTTTCCACCTGCACACTACTGGGAAGGAGGCTATGTGCCCCCGTATAGTCTCTAGGGGACTAAGACTGGGTACCCTCTTGAAGAAGAAATAGAAAAGACCAGTCCCGAACACAAAGTTATTATTGTTCCACCCATGACACTCTATGAGTTGTCTCTTCATGCACTCTAGCATGGTTGTACTCCAATCGAACACTCATACATTTAAGCACTGTACTATGCAATGCATATGTGCCCAAGAGGCCTGATGTAAAGCCGTGGATCTAGTGATCCACCCAATAAATAAAACTATCACTTTCAATGATAGGTTGGTGATTTTGTGGATCAATACCTGGGAACCCACTTTATCTATTCCGACCTCACAGTGTTGTTCAATCAACTTATTAATGTTGTGAGGCCCAGAGGGAAAATAACAAAGGTTGATTGGATCCCCTCTTGTCGAGATACCAGTCAGAAAATAAATATCTTCATTCGTTGGAGTCAATAACTATCCCTCGAGCATAAAATCCTCTGCATCTAGGTGCCAGTAATACACCAAGGCATTCAATAGCCTGGTTTGTGCCCGCATGAGTGGACATCGAAATAATTCTCACAACCCACATTTTTTTAATGCGACGAAAACAACAGGGTCTTCCTCAACCATTGAATCAATGTCCTCATGCTCTCTCTCTCCAATGTCCATACATCCTACAAAATGACAAGTTCAAAGGAGAGTCAAATGATGCATTTTTAAATTTTTTATATGTTGGAGGATGTACGCGAGATGTATTGAGGATAATTACATATGTATGCGAGCATAATTTTCACTACTCGCGTGCATACATGAGCTGTGCTTAGACAACCTGTGTGCATGCAGGGCTGACCTTTTTAAAGGTGTGCACCCCTCCAAAAAACAAAAAGAAATGACGAAAGGAAAATTGGGAATACAAGAGGGACTATTTTGGACTTACTTGGTCGAAGCGGAAGTTTGTTTCGTCCACTGAAGCTCCCAGAATCAACTTCTTTCACAAAGGGGTGTTTTTGGCTTTTTGGTCAATTCTCAATTTGCAATGGTGATAATGAGTTGCCAACTTCTATTTATAGACGTTTTTGGCTATTTTTTGTCATTTTTTGACCCCCGTTGTGGTTTTTGCTAGCTTGAAAATCATGTAACATGGTTCTTGAGCTTCTCATTGGATTTTACGATGCACTTTACTTTTGGTTCAGAGAACTTTTTGGGAGTTGGGTCAGTTTTATGGTCCTTTGGTGAAAAGTCATTTTTTTCAACTTTGTACATTTAAGTTAGGATTCCACCTCCACTTGTTGCACCTGGTTGTATTTTTCTCTTTACCATAGGATCAACCCCACTAAATTGCGATATAGAACCATCATTGTTTCTCTAGAAGTGTCATAATTTAGTGGTAGAGCCTATCCTCACATGGATGCCCTAGGTAGATACTGGTTGCATTTTGGTGTCCATACCATCGCTAATGACTATAGGATCGAGAGTCCTTCTAGTATTGTCTTGATTATGAGTTTGGGCCTTCACATGTCTGATATATTATCACTCTTGGCCTCACCCTCGGGACTCCCAAAAAACAAACGGGTCTTCTTTTAAGCCCTTTTCAGACCCTCTAAAGAGGAAAATATTGTCGAGAAATCTTGTTTCCCTTCATGCTCGCCAAACTAAACTTTGAAGGCACATCTATCTAGCGGTAGTTTACCCCTTTTATGGTCTGGATGGTCAATTGTATGAACAATGGTATACTCTAGGAACTTTGGTTCGATAGAAGATTATTCTCAGGCATAAGTTTAACCCTTTTTCAGGCCCGAGGGACTAAATTGACAAAAAAGGAACCCCCACAGAGTCCATATTTAATCTCTTTTCAGACTCCCTAAAAGTGAAAATATCGTCGAGTGAGCTTATTTCTTCACACTCATTAAACCGGTCCAGAAGAAAATCCATTACAGAGTCGATAATTAAGCTCTTTTCAAACTCCTTAAAATTGAAAAGATCATCGAGTGACCTTGTTCTTTCACACTGGTTAATTGGTTCAGAAAAACATCTACTGGCATGAGTTTAGCCCTTTTTCCGTCCTGTATATTAAGGAGGAAAAAGGCACACATTAGGAGATTTGTCTTGCCGGAGGAGTTCTCCTCAGTAAATTTCACCTTTTTCGGGCTAAGGAGATTAAATCTAGAAAGGCAACGAGTCCATAATTAAGCTCTTTTCAAACTCCTTAAAATTGAAAATATTCTCGAGTGATCTTGTCTTTATCACACTCGTTAAAATTATTTTGAATACAAATCTTTTCGGTGCTAATTTACCCCTTTTTCAAAATAACTAGACTATTTTCGAAAAAGGTACCCCAGTGGAGTCTTCTTTTGCGCTTTTTCAGACTCTCTAAAAATGAAAAACCACTGAGATTACCTTCTCTAGGCTCATTTAAAATTACATTGAAGGATGTTATCATTTTGTTGTCAGCTCCATGTGTCTCTCAATTGAACCTTTGAAGCATGCCTTATATGCAAGCCTTGTATCACTTTGCCTCTGTGTCTTCTCACCTTGACCCATGGAGGAATTTTCCTGAGTGTCCTTTTCCTGCACATGTTTCCTTGCTCTAAGCATCAGTGTATTCCTGACTCTTGAAACTATTATGTTTGCGAAACTCATTCCTCCTTTGTAACATAGAATTCTTTTATTCTTTTTCAAGCTTTCAAAATATTGAAAAAGGACGAAAGAATCAAATATACCCCAAAAAGGGGATGGGAAAAATATTTTCTTTTTATGGCAGCACAATGAGTCACCCTTGGACAAACCATATCCTTTCATTTTTTCTTCAAGATATGGGATTTAATACGACCTTAGGGATCTATTCTCGTAACATAGAGATGTGTCCTCCTCCATTTGGTTATTCTTCCAAACATATGGAGATTTTGCGTTGCCTCTTGCATCGTAAACTTATGTCAATGTCATGTTGCCTGATTCTCATCTTTCATCGTGCTATTGTCCAAGGAAAGTTTTACTCAACTTGATTCAGTCCTTCTGTAGTTTTTCCCTTGTCCTCATGCCCAACCATCTTGAAAGTCTAATCAAAGTCTTTGTTCAAAATCAATGAAGTTCTCTACCTGATCACCAAGATACTCTTGTTTGTTCCCTGACAGACGATCAAACACCTCTAGGTAGTGAACATGTACACTCACATTACACTCCTACCCAAGTTTAGAAGATCTTGAAATTGTTGCTTGAGCTCTGAAGAGCTCATCTCCAACCATTATACGTCGTTAGCTTCTTGAAGATGGATACTATTCATGCATATATTTTGATTTTTAGATGTATATCCGCTGTGTACTGTTCGTGGCTAAAGTTTATATAGTTATATGACATGGATCTGCAGTGTAATTGATTAGAAACCATGATTTATTTCTTCCTGAGCATGGGTATGCCCGCCTCGGTGAGACAATTTTTGTTTTGCAGATGGCACCTCTCGAACATTGGTCCTGAGCTCACTCGCTTCGTACGTTGGTAAATATTTGTAATGTATTTCGACCATCAGATGCTCTTATGACCTCACACATTAGGGGGCATATATTATAACCCTAATTTTCACTAGACATGCATACCTAGTGTTCACGTTCAATCGGTCACCAGGTGAGAAAAATGGAGAACGCTCTGCATATCCTATTGGGTTCATCAGGACAAAACATCTGTGGCAGCATGGGGTTAACAGAAAACAAAACTAAATACAATCTAACTAACAACTGAAAGCAAATAACAATTCAAAAATAAACAAAAACATCAAACATAAGACAAGGGAGTCGTCAATGGTTCCAGGCTTGATCTATTAGTGAAACCAGAGCACACACTGAAGACAGAGATAGGGGTTCCCTCTCCCTCCAGCGGAAGGTCCTTCGGGGCCCTCAACACAATGCTTTCCTTACAAAATGAATAGAACTGAACTGAGTGGTGAAAGAACTCTGGGTTAGGCCGCTGATGGATAGCTTGTCAAAGATTGAGCTCTGAATCATCTGGATAGTGTAACATTGCTTTGAATTCTCTGCTAAAACAATGAGTCTTCACGGCTATTTATAGCATTTTTCCAAGCGGTCACGTAACCAACTTCCAGTGTAAACACGGACCTGTTTAGGGTTCACTTGGGTCATTAATTCACCAAATTTGCAGAGCCGACCCTGATTTGAGGGTCAAATCATCTTGGGGGCTGGTCCATAGGCGGTCGGGAGTCCGACTTGTGCAATTAATGCACCGTATTAGCAGATGCGTGGCTTTTTGTGTGGACAGTTGCGCATCGGGCGCGCATGCGCGCATAACACGTTTTTGTCCCGCGCATATGCGCGCGCATCAAGCTGCTGTAAAGCGCCCTTCAATTTTTGGTTACTTTGTATAGTTTTTGACCTTTCTGGAATGCTGTGAACTTAATTCAGTGCCATGAATGACTTCATTGTTGTTTTGATGATGTGGAGTTCTTGTCGCCATGTGCAGACGAAATTTCAGTGATAACAGATGCCCCCTGATGGATGAGGTTAGGAGCATACGTATAGCCGAAATCCATCAATGTTTCTTCTACTGAGAATGTTGTTGTAAGGGAAAGCAATAGTGGGACCCTTCAGAGCGATCCATTGGAGGAAAAAGGAACCGGTATCTCGACCTTCTGAGAGACGTGTATGAAAAAATATACAACTGTGTACAAACGAGGTGGGCATGCCCCATGCTCGTGTGATGTAACTCTGAAAAAATATGACGGAAGTGTTGGTGTAGACAACTGCAACGCCCTCAGGGGCGGTAAATGATAAAGGCAAAAGACAATTCTGCAATGGAACATACTCTGAATAACAGGCAATGATCACTTGTAAGAAGCAGTGACGATGATGTGGGCATTGATGGCCCTACCAAGTTCAGAGGTCTTCGACAAATGACAAAAAGAACTGCAATAGTCGCAAAGTAAGACCCACCATAACATGAGAGAGAGTTGGCGTCGAATGTTTATGGGGGCCAACGACAGCAGGGAGCAATGTTGTTTCTCCCTGTGCCGTCCGAGATCTCTGATTAATAGAGAATGAGAATCAAGATACTGTCTCCCTTCTGGAAAAGTGTGTTGATGTCGACAAAAGGGGGATGCGACTCCCAGAAGCAAAAAAGGTACTCCGTGGAATCTACTGAGGTGATGAAGTGGTAGAGGTACATGGACGAAGTCAAGAAGTGGGATGACTCAAGACTGCCCTTGGTTGGAGGATATATGAGAGAAATAGTGGCCGCAACCGTGTAACAAGGTCGAGTGTAAGGGGGACAACAAGACCAGGGCTAAGTTGTGCCAGAGGCGGGACAAGGTGAACAAATTCAGAGGGTAGAGGTAACTGACCTGCGGGGTACTCTGAAGATATGGACGATGTCGGCAAGGGTAAATGATAAGTTCTGCTCCAATCCAAGGGTGACATGGGTTGCGTATGGCCAAAAAAATCAAGTCGCCGACAGTGACAACAAAGAATGTATTGACTGAAGGTAAAGGTGTTTGTACAATAAATAATAAATAATAAATAATTTGGGGGAAAAAATGTACAAATACAGAAATGGGTGCCCCAGTGTGAAATGCGTGCCCCAGGGGGGGCAGAATTGTCATAAAAAACTGATGAAGGGTGGGGGCCCCATTGGCGAGTTTCTGTATGAGGTAGGTGAAATGAAGATAGGTTCGCAAATGGGCAAACTGATGGTGGATGAAATGGTGGGTTCGTGATCCTGCGGAGGTGCAGGTAAAACAGAACGTAACCAAAAAGTGATGATTTGGGAGTCCATATGGGAAGCTAGCAAAATGAGGAGAAGAAGTATGTGGTTAATTCACAACATGATGTAAGACTACTGGGACTCCCATCCCTAAAGGGTAATGAAAAACAGCATGAGTGTCAAAAGTGCAAAAAGGTGCTATGAATGGGACAACTCATGTGGGTGAGAATGCTACCGGGGTGCAGTACCGCAGATGCAAAATGGAGGTTTGGGTACTACAGAGCCAGGAATGCGGATCCTAAAGGCTAATATCAGAGGGTGTGACTGGAAATGTAAATGCAATACTGTGGGATAGACTACATGCCAGTGCTGAATATATACCTGAAGGGATGATGTCGATGATCAATGAGCAAGTATCTGCACACATAACAACCAAATACCCAAAGTGAACAATATCTGAAGAGTATCAAAGATATGAGCATGTATTAGATAAATGTGACAATGCGCGGGCGTACCTGGCCATGTTGCGAAAAAAGGGCACCTCGGGGGCTCAGGATGAAAAGTGGCCCAGGGATAGCCATGATGTAGGTGGCAGGGTGCTGATCCCGTGGCTGAAGATGGTTCGAACAATGGATGTCATGGACTCCCAGAATGGTGAGTGGAAGTTTGGAAAAAACCCTATATATAGCTGTAGGGCCCACATTTCCACCTCATTTGTACCTGTTGCTACAGTGATTCCAGAGCAGATCCAGAGGAGATTGAGCAATTCTGAGAGCATGAGGCATCCGTTTTCCGACGTGCGAGTTTTAGGTTAGTGGTATGAACCTCCTGCATAGCTATAGGTTTCCAATTTTTGGGCATGGTAGGTACGGGGGGTTGTAGGGGAGTTTTAGGGGGTTTTAGGTAGAGGGTGGGCCCACATGCGCAGGCGATTCAGTGGAAGGCACGCATGAGTGCACTCCTATCCACTGAATACGCGCACATGTGTGCACGCCTGTAGGGCGAACAGGCATGCTCTCAAGCGCGCCTGTGGGTATGACAGGCGTGCTCTAGAGCGCGCCTGTATTGTGAATAGGCGCGCTCATGAGCGCGCCTGTGGGAAAAACAAGCGCGCTCATGAGCGCGCCTGTGGGCAAAACAGGTGTGCACTCATGCGCGCCTGTATAGTGAACAGGTGCGCATGTGCGCGCGCCTGTGGGTGGTAAAACCGCGCCTTTGAGGCAAGGTTTCAAGGTGAAAAAACTTAGCTTATTTGATGTATTGGATTATTGTCTAAGCTAATATAGGATTCTGGGTTGTGTGCAGGCAGCGATCAGTGAGCATGGACGTGCGATGGCGCGAGCGGGACTGGGAGCCGCTGCGGGAGGATGTGGCCGAGGCGAGGTCGGCAGTGCAGGCGTCTTTAGCAGCCAGTGGGTTGCTAAAGTTTTTTGAGTGCCCTCTGATATGGGCCCAAGAGTATTTGCTCCAGTTTCTGATTGAGATGTGGAGCCCTGAGCATCACTGCTTCCTCGTGCGAGGAGAGCAGATCGCCTTCATTGCGGTGGAGGACATCTACTTTTTGACTAGGCTCCCCTTTCGGGGAACACCGTTGCCGACAGTACCTGTGTTGCCGAGGGACATTGATCTGGTGGAGGTCGCCGAGCGATACTGCTCAGGCGAGCACTATATGACTGGGTCATCAGTGTGTATCAGTGCGATAGATGTTATGTTGCATCGTTGCGTAGCAGTGATGATAGTGCGGATGTACGGGACCCGAGCGCCCCACCGGATTAGTGGTGGCGAGCTGCTGCTGATGGAGAGGGTGGTGGTGGGCTGTGAGTGGTTCGCCTGGGGTCTGACTTTACATGCACATATGGTTGCACAGCTGGACCGTTGTCGGTCCACAGGAAGGGGGGAATTTTCTTTTGGCTCCATCCTGGTGGCCTTTTTCCTGGAGAGGGTACCGATGTTGCGGCCGAGGGTGGTGATGGAGGTACCAGTGGTATGAGAGCCGCGCATGAGGCGGTGGTCCCAGATTTTGGTTCTCCACGACGGTGGAGAAGGGGGACATTACTTTACTGAGGAGGCAACACAGATATGGTGGCAAACACCATAGTTTATACTCCAGTTCCCCTATGCGGGGGTGGATTTCTGGGGGGACCCGGATATGGTACTGCCTCCTGGGGAGGTTTGGGACCACCGAGGTATGTTGTGTATTTGTTTGTTGTGATTTATGATATACCAGTGCATATGTTTGATGTATAGAGACTGATACCATTTGTTGTTGCTTGTTTGGTGCATGTGCAGATTTGGCACCTCGCGGGCGTGAGGTGGATGTGTACCGAGCGCCAGCGCAGCGAGAGCAGGAGAGACCATCGTGTGGAGGGAGGCGTCCAAGGGATGAGGCTGCTGGGGGACCAACAGGGCCTGAGAGACTGGTGCAGAGGCGCCGCTTTGATGACCCTGGTGCGGGGTCATCTCATGTTCCTCTGGCAGCAGCCGGAGAAGAGGATGATGATCTAGTCCGTCGGTTTGAGACGGTTTTTCGAGACGTGCCTGAGGGAATGTGGACCCGTATCCAGGATGAGGAGTTCCTGGAGCAGTGCATCAGGTTATCTCCACCATGGCGGTCGATCATGCGGTGAGCAGCTGTGCTCGCTGCGATGATGAGTGGACGCCTGCCGCCTAGGCAGGGCGGTCCTGCGGATGTGCCACCACCATCGCCTGGGGTAGGTGAGGGTGGGCCACCACCTCCTCCTGAGGGAGGGGCAGTTGGGGGTGCCTTAGAGGCCCCCTGATTATATGATGTATTGTTGTATACTTTTTGATTCTATAGGCTGGTGAGCCGATTTTTTGTACCGAGATGCGGCACGGGCCGGTGGGATGATATTTTTTGTTGTAAACATTCGGATGCGATATATATATGAGTAGACATATTTTTCGAGATCCAAATGTGGTACATGTGTTTTTTTGTTTTACGATGATGATGTCTATGTTTCCTATATACTGTGACAGGGTGTATGAGATGTTCATGTATGTGTAGCTTGATGTGATATATGCCAGTCTAGCACCATGTTTAGCTATGTTATCTGTTGTTTGATTCAATTCTCTTGGAATATGTGTAAATTTAATGGAATCAAAATGTCAAGATAATAATCTAACCTGCAGGTATTTGCGAAAGAGGCATGGATCGCATACACGGTACTCATTGTTGAGATGGAGAACGACTAGCTGAGAGTCGAGGAAAACGCTAAGGTGACGAACATGATGATGCTGGGCGTCAGTCAAGAGGCCTATGATAGCAGTGTATTCGACTTGGTTATTGGTTGCTGGTCCCAAACATATGCCGTTTGAATGTAGCATGTCATGTGATGGGGTGTAGAGAGCCCAAGCAGCCGAAGTGAGATTTTGTGTCCAACGGCTGGCGCCATCGGCGTAACCAATGTGGTAAGCTGGTGGAGGAGTCATCTGTCAATAGCACAAAGGATAGTTTAGACGAGAGGGTAGGGAAAAAAGATTAAAAACACTAAACAAGAAAAAGTAACCTAAAGTAGCATGACTACTTCTAAGCATAAAATTTCTTGAGGTATAATCCATTGACGGGTTCTTTAAGTGTGAGGCCTTCGGGGGAGGCCATGATGTATGCGCCTTTGGTGAGGCAATGTTGGATGATGTAAGGGCCATGCCAAAGTTATTCGAATTTGCCATGGCCAAAGTTATTGTGAGCGATATCATAGGCTAGGACAAGGTCACCTTTGCGAAATGATCGAAGGTTGACATGGCGATCAAAGGTAGCCTTGGATCGTTTTTTAGCTGCCTCGTTGTTCTGTAAGGAGGATCGACGATCCTCATCTAGAGACTCCAAGTTCAGCAAGCGCTGCTCCATTGGAGCAGTGTCAG
>ML834883.1:49255-68481 GCA_009831015.1 Picea engelmannii
ATGCACATCATCCCTTATTTGGACGAGGACTCCTGCTACTAAGACAACTGAGCTCGACAAGTACAGGATGTAATTGTGATCATAGTCTGGGGGACTAATGAAAGGGACATTGGATAGGGAAACTTTCAAATCATAAAAATATTTTTGAACATTTTCGTCCGATTGAAATGGGATATCATGTCTCACTAAGAAGAGAAAACCATGCGCACAAGTGGTGTAGTCTTGGACAAAGCAACGCAAAAAGTTGGCTTTGCAGTTGGTGTAAATTCCTAGGTGGTGGAATTTTTGTGATGGCTTGGACCTTAAGGAGGTCCACCGTGATGCCGTGTTGGGAAACAATGAACCCAAGGAGGTGTCCGACAGTGACACAAAAGACATAATTGAGGGGGTTCAAGAGGATATTGTACTAGAGACATCCTTGAAAAACAATGCGTAAGTCATTTAAATGTTGAGTTCGCTTTTTGGATCGAGCGGTGAGGTAGTCCAAATAAGCGAGGATGATGCAAAAAAGATCATGGAAAACATAGGTCATGGCCCGTTGAAACATAACACCTACATTCTTGAGTCCAAAAGGCATGAAACGATAATAAAAGGTACGACAAGGGGTAGTAAAAGTGGTTTTATAATAATCTGATGGATGGATTTGGATTTGATTGTAGCCCGAGAACCCATCCATAATAGACAGAGCCTCGTGTCCGACACAGTTATCGATAATTTGGTCGATGAAAGGGGTTGGAAATTTGTCTTTGGGACAAGTGTGGTTGAGATCGAGAAAATCTATGCAAACGCAAATAGTTCCCTATTTTTTGTTAAAATGGATAGGATTGGAGACCCACAAAGTGTACGCAATGGGGTAGATGAACCTGACAAAGCATAACTTGTCAATTTCAGCGTTGATAGCTGCAACTTTGGATGGGTGAAGGGGGCATTTATTTTGATGAACTAGGGCGAAATCTGGCCAAGTGTCAATTCAATGCTCAACTATAGATGGATCAAGGCATGGCATCTCTGTATATGACCAAGAAAAAATATCTCGACATTCTTGAAAGAGAGATTTGTAAGCCATGATTTCTTTAGGGGAGAATGTAGTGCCAATGATGATTTCTTCTACGACTCTCGGTTTAATGGAAATGTCAATTCTGCCAGTGGGGGATATGTTGTCCATGTTTCCTTCTTCAAAAGCATCTGGGGAAGGGATAAGGTTGTTGAACTAGTCTGTATGCCCCGAAGGAATAAAATCCTTCGTTTCGATTGCAAACATGGAGGCTTGGATAGGAGGGTGGAAGGCCTCCTATGAAAGAAATAATGCTCAATGATGGAGTGCATTCCATTGGAAATTGTGGGTAGTGAGTTCCTCTAGGATATATTCGTCGCAGTCAAAAATGAAAGAATACAGGGGATCCTGGGAGGTGACAGGGGGGACTGTCAATGGGTAAGTGTTGGTGTCCTCAAGTGGTGAGGATGTAGATGGGATATTGTGTACATGGTGTTAGGGACTACTGGACATAAAGTGAATGTCTTGATATTGTGGAGGGTACCTCATTTGTACAGGGACTGATGATGAAATATATCAAATGTCAGTGATGTGAGCCTTAGTAAAGGGTGGATGATAGGGATCTGACTGAGATATTTGGCATACTATGGCTAACGTTTGGAGAAATTGAGTTAGAGTTGGGCAATGATGAGTGTAGTGGCCAAATTATGAACATATGGCCCAAGCGAATTTGGTTCGCAACCCTTTATTGGTTGCAGTGGATGACTTTGTAGTAGCATTGGATGTACTTGGAGGAGTGGTGAGCAATGTGGTTTCTCTAGGGAGTTGGATCAAATTGCATAACTCAGGAAGGGTAGGACATCTATTAGTGGGGTGTCCTTCTCTTTTGCATAGTGCGCAAGGAGGTTGAACTTGAGGAGGAAGTGGAGTTACGGGATATTTATTTTTTCATCTACCTCGAGCAGTGGTCATGGTGCCAACAGTTGGGGGTGATGGTGGTGTGGTAGGAGACTATATTGGGATCTACATCGGTATTCCCTCTCTTCGAGGAGGGAGAGATGGTCGAGGAACCATCGTGGGTGGATGAAGATACCATATAGGGATGGAAAGCACCATGTTAATAAGGGTAAGGGTCGCAACTACCTAGAATGCTTGGAGTCCAGGTGGGGGGTAGAAGAAGGGGATTTGGGTAATGGCTTGGGGGAATGTCTCCCAAACTAGGATTTTCCCCTGGAGGGGGGAAAATCCAGGATAAGTGGTGTAGTGGGGTTCTCAGGAGATTCCTGAGGTAATAGTTCTCCAAATGGTGGAACTTCGATGTGAGGAGAGGCCTCGGTGGGAGTAGTAGTGTCTCTGATGTTTGTTCCATCAGAAGATACTACACACACTTGTGCTGAAGGGGGTAGGATAGGTGGTGCTCCATGATATGACCCCAACAAGGATGGGTCCTTAAAAATTCTAGGATGCATATCAATGACTGAAAAAGAATCTAAGCTAGTGCGGACAAGGGGGAGAATATTATCGATGTTGGTAGAATGATTAGGCTCGTAATGTGTAAGTTGATAAATGGTGATAATTTTCCCATTGTGGGGGAACATCATCATTCAAAACAAAGAAGAGGCCACTGCCTTCATGGAATACATGTAGGTACATCTGATAGAGATATTGTAATCAAGTGGGGCATCAATGAGGATGTTTTTTCCCCCAAGTTATACAGGGACATTTTGGAAGAGCCCTTCAGGGGATGATGGTTGACCATCATAGGCTCTCAGGGGGATGGCAGATGGTACTAGCTTAGGTGAGCTGGGTGTTTTCCAGACTACTTTGGACATGATGCATGTGGATGCACCTTCATCAATGATACATTGATGAACTGTGATGTTCCAGATCTTAACTGGTATCTGAAAAGATACCAGGGATGAGATTCATGGTTCTCTGCTATCTAGATCAAAGTTGATGAGTCTAGTATCTGTTGGGTCGACTGCCTCCAAGGTGAAAAGCAAGGATTTCCACTGAGTTGGATAGGTTTGGAGGACCTCCAATACAGATATGGTTGCAGGAGTGTGCTAATTTGTTTACCAGACTGTATTTATGGGATTCCCTAGCATGAGGGTTTTACACATTCATTCGTAAAGGCATACAAGGTATATGAAGGCTTGCTTCATTGTTAGGGAATGGAATCATCAATGGTTTCCCGGATGTAGTTGGAGCTGCTTCTAATGTGGTTGAGGTAGATTCAGAAGGAACACCATACTGGAGACTGTGTGTTTGCAAAATAATATCTTCTTTGCTGGTAAGGAGGATATTGTGATCGACTGGATTTCCAAGTTGAGTGGGACCTAGGTTATGATACTGCCCCATTTGGGGTGGGGCAGGGTGTACCTCCTGTTGGGTATTTATCACAGCTTGGTGTGGAATGGGGTTTTTCAAAATGGCCATAGGTGTCTATTGCAAGTATGTTTATGGGGCCTACTGAGGGGAAGGCATCACAGGAGGACATTGCACATTCATGGATTCTCTTATCCATTTGAAGTTGAACATTTTGGGGCAATTGTGTGTATAATTTCCATACTCACCACAAAGAGTGCAAGGGAAGTTAGTTTGAATGTTATTGTTCCTCCCTTGTTGAGATTGATCTTTTTTGTTTCCCCCTTTGGGTTTTTGGTTTCCTTGATTCTAGTTGCCCCCAACATAATTGTTTTGTTGGGGGTTATTTCGTCCTGGTCCTGGGTTGTTATTGTTTCATTTTTTTCCTTTCTTCTTGGCATTATTCAATGGATGGGATGGATTTTTTGTATTCATTTGTTCAAAATTTTGAAGCTTTTGAATAGGAGAGGGTTGAAAAAATTTAACACTGACATATGGTTGTTCTGATGGAGGGGAAGCCGACTGTGGAGGGCAAGGAAATGGAAAATATAGATTGTTCTATGGAGATGATCCATGATGCAGCCACACTCCTCGGAGCATGTCCTATTCCTTAGGAACTTCTTTCCTTCATGGCCCGAAGAACTCAAAGGTTCCTCTAATTCCCTATCGGGAAATTTCCTTACCGACAACAACTCTTCAAATGATCCCCTTTAATGATCGGGAAATTAGACTTCGCAGTTTCGCGAATCCTATGGTCACACACCCCATACTTCACAATACCCTGAAACCCGATGGGTAGTTACCAATACCTTCCTGTTACTATCGGGAATCCTCCCATTGGGATTTTGGCACTTACGATGTTGAAAATAACTTACTTTACTGATCCCTGATTCCCGATATGCCGATACACAAATGCGCACATGTGGGTTGACTTTTCCACCTCTCGCTTCAACGCCTCTGTCGGGATTTCAGGATTCACGGGATCATGAATCTTGATGTCAATGGACTCGGGACTTCCCTTTTCCCGATCCTCGATATCGTGCCACCTATTCTCCACTAGCTCCTGTCGTGGCCCACACAACCCTTCCGTCGGGATATCACGTTTCATGATTCATACATGCAAGAGTTCTCTGTCTTCGAAAACCCTGATGCTCCGAACCTCGACTGCTTTTAGATATTCTGACACGTACCCCCAAACAATGGACGGTTCAGGACTCGTCGGGATATCACGGATCGTGATTCCTGATGCTGTGATTTCTTCACTCCCGGAAATTCTGATACACAATGTCACGTGTAGATCTGATGACCCTTGTGGCTCAGATCAACAACTCTGGCCCTCCATAGATTTAACCTTCAGGCATTCACGCCGTAATCCCCTTGCGCCTCCGCAATATCCAACGACCCTCGAAACGTCGTGAAATCTCCTCAGAGGATTTCGACTGTTCGTCCTTCACTATGCAATCCACGAAACTCGTCCACCTGCTCGTAAGCCTACGACGCTTCCCTCATATTTTCAATAGCAGCTTCCTTGTGCTTATCCTTCAGCAAATTTGAAGGCCTACTCCTCTTGAGCTTTTCCAAGACTTCGGTCTTCTTGGAAACCTCTTGCACGCACTCCTTGCAACAAACCTTCAACCTCGATTGAGAGTTGAAGTCTCTTGACCCTACGCACACCTTACATCATCCGTCTTCTAACACTTCCCTCAGGTTCACAACCCTGAGATCTTTAACCAGCCCGCACACTCCTTGCACGGCTCCTGTGTCCAACTACACCTTTGAGAAAATGAGAACAAAAGTTATCTCTAATTGAACCCTTCTGTCAATGCACTCCTTGCGGACAATTCGACTGCACTCCTTGCAGGAATCCTCTGGTTCAATTAGAGAAACAATTGAAACTCATCCTTACTCCTCTCAGACTTCAATTCACATATGAAATCACATACACAACATATGAAAGCAAATGCATAACAGGAAATAAACATCCATGAGCATAACATCAATACACAGAGAAACAACACAAAACCCTGAACTTGAATCAAAGCTTTCTTCTATTAATTCAAATGCCTGTACATGGGTGTTCTTCATACAATTCTATGCCTGCTCTTCTATTGCTTCTATGCTTATGCCCCTGTTACAATGTACAAAGGAAGGTGTCTATATCCGTTTGCCCTCTTGGACTCTAAGATATCAAATCTAAAATTAAATTCCTATCTACCAGCATTTACTATATTAATTGCTGACTGTCTACCTAAGGACGAGAGCTATCTGCTCAAGTTCCATTACAATATACAAAGGCCCCATCTCTTAAATGAGTCATTTAAGATCGTGCAGCAATTTCAAAGCATTTTCAAAATTTGTGCTGGCTTGTCTAGCTGTCTTCCTCTTCCGTGCTGGCTCGCTTGATGTGTTGGCGATGCTCCTGCATCATACTCCTCAGCTTGAAAACTTTCATGGGATCCTGTCCATGAGCTCCTGCACAGTCTGTCCATGCTTTTGTATCATGGCTTCGCTCTCCCATTTGGCATATTCCACTGGATGATCCTTCCACTTGACCAGATATTCATAGTATTCTTTCCTTCTGGTCTTCTTACCCACTCGCTTGTCCAGTATGCATTCCATCTGCGGCTTCCCTGCAACTAGCAATTGCTTCATCCACTGGATCACTGGCTCCTCAGTTCCAGTCTCTTCTTCTCCAGCCTTGTATGGGTATAAATATGCGATATTGAATATCAGAGATATCCCTATGCCATCCGGCAACTCAATCTCATAAGCATTTTCTCTGAATTTTCTCAAGACCTTGCATGGCCATATTTTCTTCATTTTCATCTTGTTGTATGTTCCCCTTGGGAACCTTTCTTTCCTCGAGTGTACCATAACTAAATCACCCACTTCAAACTAAAGTTGTCTCCGATGATGATCCACTCTGCGCTTATACTCCTGGCTTGAATCTTGCAGTCGCTGCTTCACCTTGCCATTAAGTTCTCTCATCGTCTCAATGAATTCTTTTACACTAGTGCTGCTAGTCGCAGTCTATTCTGAATCCCTTAGTTTAGATTCTCCTCTCGGATGTATGCCATATACGATCTGAAATGGACTTGGGCCTGTGCTCTGATTCACTGAATCATTATACGCGAACTCTGCCTGTGGCAATATGTGGTCCCAACTGCTATGGTGCTCCATCACCAAGCTCCTCAGTAAGTCTCCCAGACTCCTATTCACCACCTCTATTTGTCCATCCGTCTGAGGATGATAAGAAGAACTAAACACCAAGTTAGTTCCCAGTTTCTTCCATAAGTTTCTCCAAAAATGCCCTATGAATTTAGTGTCTCTGTCTGAAACTATACTTTTCGGCAATCCATGAAGTCAAATGACCTCCTTGAAAAACAGATTTGCAATGTGCGTCGCATCGCTGTTTTTCTGGCATGGGATGAAGTGTGCCATTTTAGAAAACCTATCCACTACCACAAAGATTGAATCAACACCTCTTTGCGTCCTCGACAACCCTAATACAAAATCCATGCTAATTTCCTCCCATGGCCTCTCTGGTATGGGCAATGGCTGATAAAAACCTGCATTCTACTTTCTCCCCTTTGAATGATGGCAAATTTTGCATCTGTCCACAAACCTCTTGACATCTGCATGCATCCCCGGCCAAAAATATGACTCATTTAGCTTTGCGAATGTTTTGTCATGGCCAAAATGTCCTGCCAACCCTCCGCTGTGTTTCTCTTTCAACAGATTCTCTCTCATGGAGCATTTTAGAATACACAGTTTATTTCCTTTGAACAATAATCCCTCCTGGAACATATAATCTATCCAAGGACTCCTGTCTCTGAGAACTGGATTCTCAACTGCTTCATACGCCTCTGCAAAATCTGCATCACTTGCATACATGTCCCTGAGATTATCAAAACCCAATGTTTTTGAATCGGAACTCCTGCAACAACAAACACTTTCTGCTCAAAGCATCAACCACTTTTTTAGCAGTACCCGAAATATGCTTAATCACAAATGTGAAATTCTGCATATACTCTACCCATTTTGCATGTTTCTGATTCAACTTCTCCTGTTGAGTCACAAACTGTAATTCATGATTATCACTGTACAATACAAATTCTTTCGGGATCAAGTAATGCCTCCACTTTTTTAGTGCTTGGATGATAGCATAAAATTCCTTATCATATGTGGAGTATTTCAGTTTCACCTCATAGATATTCTCACTGAAATATGCGATTGGTCTGTCCTCCTGACTTAAGACCGCTCCTATGGCATACCCACTTGCATCACATTTCACCTGAAATGTTTTCAGAAAATCCAACAACACCAACACTCGTTGTTCCGTGATCTTTCGTTTCAACAGGTTGAAGCTTGTCTTAGCCTCTGCTATCTATTTAAAGGACTTATGCCGCTTCTTCACTGTGTCCATCATCGCTGCACTAATCCCACTAAAATTTCTGATGAACTTCTGGTAGAAACTAGCCAAACCGTGAAAAATTCTCACCTCAAAAATATTTCTCGGTGATGGCCAATTTTTGATCACTTCCACCTTATCTGGATCCATCCTCAACTGATTTGCTGAAATAACAAAACCCAAGTAAATGAGCTCTATCTTCATAAATGAGGACTTCATATTAATCAACAACTTCTCCTACTGTAGCTTCTTCATCACAATGGCCAAATGCTTCAAGTGTTCAGCCACTGATTTACTGTAAATCAGTATGTCATTCAAATACACAATGACGAATTTCCCGATGAACTCCCTCAGGACTTCGTTCATCAACCTCATAAAGGTACTTGGTGCATTCATCAAACCAAATAGCATGACTAGCCATTCATACAATCCCCCATTGGTTTTGAAGGCTGTCTTCCACTCATCGCCTTCCCTCATGCGAATCTGATGGTATTCGCTTTTCAAATCAATATTTGAAAAGAAATTTTCCCCACTGAGGCAATCCATCAGATCATCCATCCATGGCAATGGAAACCTGTACCTGATGGTTATTTTGTTGATTGCTCTTGAGTCGGTACACATCCTCTAGCCTCCATCTTTCATCAGGCTGAGTACTATGGGAACGACACATGGACTCAAACTTTCCCTAACCAATCCTTTGTCCAACAACTCCTGGACTTGTCCTTTAACCTCCTCATTTTCTTGTGGCGTCAACCTGTACGCGGCTTTATTCGGCAAACTTGCTCCTGGTATGAGGTCTATATGATGACTCACACTCCTCATCGATGGCAATGAATGAGGTAATTTGTCCACTATGATGTCATCGAACTCTTCCAGCAGTTCCTAAATCTCATCTGGTAAATCATCCACTCTTGTGCTAGTCTAGATATAATCCTTGGTTTCCTGGCCACAAAGAATTGTGGATCTTCTTTCTTTTTAACCTCTGTAAGAAGTTCCTTCCCGCTCATGAGAAGTACTATGTTGCTTACTTCTGGCTTCACCTCCTTATCCTTTATCAGAAGCAATATATGGGTTCTCCCATTCTTCTCCAGTGTATATGTGTTCATTCTCCCATCATGAATCACATTTCTGTCATATTGCCATGGTCTACCCAACAATAGATGACATACATCCATGGGAATAACATCACATAAAATCTTATCATTATATCCACCTATCTTGAATTCAACCAAGCATTGTTTAGTAACTGTTACCTGGTGTCCTTTCTGTAGCCACAAAACTTTGTATGGGCTGGGATGATGAGTCATCGCCAGCTCCAACTTCTCTACCATCTATGTGGATACGAGATTATCCGTGCTACCACTGTCAACTATGACCTTGCACACCCTGTCCTTGGTCTTGCAAGCAGTTCTGAAAAGTCTGGTCCTTTGGAATGAGCTTTCGACCTCCTTCTTGGGTGTCAAAAGGACTTTTCGCATCATAAGCGATCTTTCGCCTTCAGCATCTTCAGCCTCAACATCCCACCTCTGTGCTTCATTGATGTGAGCTTCTCCAATGTCCTTCTTTTTCTCTGGACACTCGTAAGACTTGTGCCCATTCTTCCCACATGTAAAGCATGTGATGACTCCACTTCTTCCTCTTCCTCTACCTCTAGTACGAGGAAAAGTATTTGTGTCAGCATATCCTCCACTCTACTCATTATGTTGTCCTCTTTGTTCAACATATGGCCCCCTCTGTGAGGTTCCACCTCTTTCAACCTTACCCTGAGGTTTCTTCCATTCTTCCTTGGGCTTCTGGTATTTGTCCTGGGCAACTGACTTGCCTCTGGGATGACTCCTGCCTCGCCCTCGCTGACCTTGCTTATGGCTCAGCTTCTCCTCTGCTTTCAGAGCCATATGATAAGCATCCTCTACCATTCGGATGGTTACCATGCTTAATTCATCCTGAATGTCGTATCTCAGACCATTTAGATATATAGCAACCTTTTCATCATCTCTCTCCTGATGACCTAGTCTAATGTTCAGCCGATAGAATTCCTCAGTGTATTCTTTCACTGTCATCAGCGTCTATCTCAGGTTCTGCATCCTCCTGAACAGAGTAATTTGGTAATCTCTTGGGATGAACTTCGCTTTCATATTTGTGATCATTCGATCCCAACTCTTAATCTTCTGCTTGCCTTTGCAGCATCTGTCAGCTTGTAGCTCGTCCCACCATAATGCTGCATGTCCTTTTGACTTTCTTATCCTCCTTGACATCTTCATAATCGAAGTAGGTGTCGAGATATCTAATCCATTCTAGTAGCGCCTCTGCATCCAAATTTCCCTCATAGACTGGAATGTCCATTTTCACTTTTGCACCCATCCTGGCAATAGCTTTAATTAGACGTTCATTCGCTACATCCTCAGCTGCAACTTCCTCTTCGCGTTTAGCTTCTATTTCACTGTCGGAATCACTGAGATCCCCTGCACCAGCTGTGCGTCTTTGGGTTGTCTCCATGTCTTCATGTCTTGCTTGGAGATCACGCATCTGCCTCTCCATTTCTGGATTTGCTACCTACCTGCCTCTTCTCCTCACCTCCCTATCCACTAGATCAGGTGACTGCCTTTCTCTCCTTGGCGGCATGTCGAATTTCTTTCTCTACTACAGAAAGCAAAGAACTTCCTTGCTCTGATACCACAACTGATGTATCCACACTCCTCGGAGCACGTCCACTTCCTCAGGACCTTCTTTCCTTCACGGCCCGAAGAAATCAAAGGTTCCTCTAATTCCCTATCGGGAAATTTCCTTACCCACAACAACTCTTCAACTGATCCCCTTTAATGATCGGGAAATCAGACTTTGCAGTTTCGTGAATCCTATGGTCGCACACCCCATGCTTCATAATACCCCGAAACCCGATGGGTAGTTACCAATACCTTCCTGTTACTATCAGGAATCCTCCCGTTGGGATTTAGGCACTTACGATGTCGAAAATAGCTTACTTTGCTGATCCCCGATTCCCGATATGTCGATACGAAAAATGCGCAAATGTGGGTTGACTTTTCCACCTCCCGCTGCAATGCCTCCGTCAGGATTTTGGGATTCGCGGGATCGAGAATCCTAATGTCAATGGACTCGGGACTTCCCTTTTCCCAATCCCCGATATCGTGCCACCTATTCTGCACTAACTCCTACCGTGGCCCACACAACCCTTCCATCGGGATATCACGTTTCGCAATTCCTACATGCAAGAGTTCTCTGTCTTCGAAAACCCCGATGCTCCAAACCCCGACTGCTTTTAGATCTTCTGACATGTGCCCTCGAACAATGGACGGTTCAGGACTCGTCGGGATATCACGAATCGCGATTCCTGATGCTGTGATTTCTTCACTCCCAAAAATTCCGATACACGATGTCACGTGTAGATCTGACAACCCTTGTGGCTTGGATCAACAACTCTGGACCTCCTGAGCTTTAACCTTCAGGCGTTTGCACCGTAATCCCCTTGTACCTCTGCAAGATCCAACGGTCCTCGAAACATCGTGAAATCTCCTTAGAGGATTTCGATTGTCCGTCCTTCACTATGAAATCCATGAAACTCGTCCACCTTCTCGTAAGCCTACGACGCTTCCCTCAGATTTTCAATAGTAGCTTCCCTATGCTTATCCTTCAGCGAATTCGAAGGCCTACTCCTCCTGAGATTTTCCACGACTTCGGTCTTCTTGGAAACCTCTTGCACGCACTCCTTGCGGAAACCCTTCAACCTCGACTGAGATTTGAAGTCTCTCAACCCTGCGCACACCTTATAATAGCAGTCTTCTAACACTTCCCTTAGGTTCGCAACCCTGAGATATTTAACCAGCCTGCACACTCCTTGCACAACTCCTGTGTCCAACTACACCTTTGAGAAAATGAGAACAAAAGTTATCTCTAATTGAACCCTTCTGTCAACGCACTCCTTGCGGACAATTCGACTGCACTCCTTGCAGGAATCCTCTGGTTCAATTAGAGAAACAATTGAAACTCATCCTTACTCCTCTCAGACTTCAATTCACACATGAAATCACATACACAGCATATGAAAGCAAATGCATAACAAGAAATAAACATCCATGAGCATAACATCAATACAAAGAGAAACAACACAAAACCCTGAACTTGAATCAAAGCTTTCTTCTATTAATTCAAATGCCTGTACATGGGTGTTCTTCATACAATTCTATGGATTATTTTCTTCTGCTTCTATGCTTATGCCTTTGTTACAATGTACAAAGGAGGGTGTCTATATCCGTTTTCCCTCTTGGACTCTAAGCTATCAAATCTAAAATTAAATTCCTATCTACCATCATTTACTATATTAATTGCCGACTATCTACCTAAGGACAAGAGCTATCTACTCAAGGTCCATTACAATATACAAAGGCGCCATCTCTTAAATGAGTCATTTAAGATCACGCAACAATTTCAAAGCGTTTTCAAAATTTGTGCTGGCTTGTCCAACTGTCTTCCTCTTCCGCGTTGGCTCGCTTGATGTGCTGGCAATGCTCCTGCATCAATCCATATGGCATGTAGGAAGTTGAAGTGATTTCACTAGTGCTAAGTTTGTATGCTAAGGTAGAGGGTGGACCCGTACTGGGTTGAGAGGCCGAATGCATCATGGGTACTGGTGAGGGTCCACCCATTGGTGGAGGGGGAGAAACAAGGTATGAATGTTGGTGAGTGAGAGGAGGGTAATATGACATCCCTACATATGGTTGTGGATATTTATGTGAACCATAAGTGGGTGATGGGTGACCGTAAGGGTTGAGATGGTTCATAGAACCAATCAACCCATCTGCAACATGGGACATCCCAGGTTTGCCTTGGCCAAATGGTATGGGTCTAGGTGCATCGGGAAACAATTTGTATAAGTAACTTGAATGATCATTGATGAGTTCAAACTTTTGAGCCTTATTGATGACTTCCTCTTCTAACTAAGGAAAAGTGGATGCTACATCCTTGGAAATAACAAAGACAGGTGATTTGAGAAACCAATCAAAACATTGTTCTTTGGTGGTTTCCTCTTTACACAAACTACGACGCTGAAGCCATTCATGTATGTGGTTGAATATATGAATAACAGTGGTTTGTTTGAACTCATAGAGAAGTTCTAATCATGTATCATGGCGAACTGGAAGTTGGAAAAAGGAAAAAAAGCCCTTGGCTAATGATTCAAAGGTCACATGGGACTCCAATTTTTCGTCCACATAACATTTGGATGAGGAACCAGTGAGCATTTGTTGAAACAATGCTTAGGCAGATGGAATCATCCATGATATCATTTGAAGAGCACCATAAGTGAAAGGTCATACCATGGTTGTTGGGATATTCCCCTGGTTTTCCTTCAAACTTTGGAATATTTGAAGGTAGTTAGGTAGGCATATTGGGCCATGTGGGGTCATGTAAAATGGGATTGTTGCACCTCTTTTGTCACCTAAATGAGAAAAATAGAGGTGCTTACAAGATTGTTTGGTTTAGCTAAGCAAGACAACAGTAAAGGAAAGAGTTATAAGAATAAACATAAAAGACTAAGCTAAGAATTAAACTAGAAAAGGAAAAAACAATTAAACTATTGTGCATAGAGACATAAGAACACGAAACAAACAAGACTCATGTCACCAATGGAAAGGATTGTATTAGTGAAAAGAAAACACCAAATAGAAAGGGGACTTTGGGTCCCTTCTTCCTCCAAGGGAGGGCTCTTAGACCCCCAAGATTGAGCTCTTCTTACAACTTGAAAACTTGAAAGAAATGGTGAAAGAATCCCAAGCTAACCCACTCAAAAGGTGATGTGGATTGCCCAAATGGAATGGTGCTAGTATTCTCTTGATGAGAAAAAAAGGTTTCCCCAAGAGAATAGCAGCAACATAACCTTGCAAATGAATTCCTTGAAAATATAGTGCACCCATGGCCTCCTTTTATAGCATAGATTTGAGGCATTATGCAACCAACTCTTAGTGTTAACAAGGGGTCCTTTAGGGAACCCTTAGGTATTTGACCAACCCCCCACTTGGATTCAGCTTGGATTTGAGGGTCAAGTCGACTTGGGAGTTGAACCAAAAGTGGGTGGGGGCTGACAAGAACCATCAATGTGTTGTTCATGGAAGTGCACGACTTTTCCTTTAAATAGTCGCGCATGTGCACGAGTTTTCCTATATAAAGTAGCGCATCTCAAGCATGTGCATGGGTTTTCCTGTATAAGGTAGTGCATCTTGGGCATGTGTGCATGATTCCTTTGGTGAATCCGGGCACTTCAATTTTTTGACCCAATTGCATAGTTTTTGCCTCTTGGATATGCATTTTTGAAGCTGTGGGTGAACTAATAGGTGTTTGGAGATGCTGGATTCCTGTAAGAATTTGTGGAGGAAATTTTAGTGATAACATATGCCCCCTAATGGATGAGGTTAGGAGCATACGTATAACTGAAATTCATCAATGTTTCTTCTACTGAGAGTATCATTGTAACAGAGAGTGATAATGAGAGTATCAAGAGCGACCCGTTGGAGGGAGAGGGGAACCTGAAGAACCCAACCTTTCATAGGGTGTAAAAATAAACTGTGTACAAATGAGGTAGGCATGCCCCATGCTCATGCCATGTAACTCAAAAATGTGTAATACAGTAACTGAAACTATGTGTTGGTGTAGATCATTGCAGCGCCCTCCAGGGCGGTTTGATAATGACAGAGGACAATTCTGATGGTGAAAAAAATCTGAAAAAAGGTTAGGACACCTATGAGAGGTGTTGATGATACTCAAGCATTGATAGCCTATCAAATTTCATAGGTCTTTATCATATATGAAAATAAACTGCAATAGTCACAAAGTAAGATCCACCGCAACATGAGAAAGAGTTGAATTCAAATGTCATGGGGGTCAACAACAACAGAGGGAAATGATGGTTCTCTTTGTGTCTTCCGAGACACCTTATTATAAAGGTAATGAGAGTCAAGATAATGTCACCCTTCTGGAAATTGTGTTGATGTCGACATAAAGGGAGACGCGACTTCGAGAAGCGGAGGGCTTCATGAAATCTACTTGGACAAAATCAGGAACTGATGAGGAACATGGACAAAGTCGAGGAGTAGTGAGATGCAAGACTGTTGTTGGTTGGGGAGTGGTGTAAAGTGGAAGCAACCGTGAAACTAAATCTAGTGTCAGGAGGACATCTATATGAGGGTAAATTGTGCTAGAGGCATGACAAAATGGACAAACGCAGAGATAAAAAGGTTTATGGACTTGTAAGATACTCAAGGTTTATGGATAATGTCAACAAGGGTAGGAGGTTAAAAAAATGCCCCAACCAAGGGCGACATGGGTTGCCTTTCTAGGAAAAGAAGGTCACCAAGGGTGACGATAAAAAGCTATGTAAATGCTGGAAACAAAGGCTTTTTACAATTACCAAATGAATAAAGAATAATTTGGGATGAGTGTACAAATATAGAAACGGGTGCCCCAGTGAAAGATGGTTGGGCCGGTTAGGGCACAAGTTGAGTGGAGAATTGGTGGAGGGTGGGGGCCCCATGGGTGGGTTTTTGTATGAGGTAAATGAAATGGAGGGAAATTTGTGGATGGGCAAACTGATTGTGGATGAAATGGATGGTTAATAATACTGCGGAGGCACAGTCAAAATAGAGCCTTGAAGAGATAACTTGGGAGTCCATTGGGAAAGATAGAAAAATGAAGAGAATGAGTATGTTGTTGATTCTTGAAAATGTGTAAGACTATCGCGACTCCCATCCCTAGGGGGTGAAAGCAACATGAGTGTCAAAGTGCCAAGGGGAACTATGAATGGGACAACTCATGTGGGGGACAGTGCTACTGGGTGACAGTACCAAAATGCAGTGGATGTGACAGTACTGCAGAGCTGGATATGAGGATCCTACAGACAAATTTTGTAGGCTATGACTGGAGATGCAATTGAGATTCAAAGGGAATCATTACATGCTAGTGCCGATCATATACTTGAAGGGGATGCACTAGTGTGTGATGACCTAGTACTTGCACACATGAAAAACAAATACCCCACGTGAACAATATTTGAAAATAGACGACATATAATAGTTATTTGATAATTTTGAACATGAGCAGGTGTACCTGAGTGTCTCATGGAAAGATGCTCCATCAGGGAAAAGGGAAAATGATAACCCAAGGAAAATGTTTGTGTAAGTGGTCAAAGATGGCTTAGAAAAAGGAGCTTATGGGCTCCTGTACCAAAAAAATGAAAGTGGGGAAAAGGGCTTAGATATGGACGGTGGGTCCATAATGCCATCCCAGTTTCACTAACACTATGGGCAATCGAGCGGTAATTTGGTGGGAAGACACGGACTTCCCCTTTGCTCAAGGAATGATGAAGAAATATAATGAATTACATGCACAGGAGCATTGGTATGGAGTGTTGGATGAAGCTTGAGAAGATATGTGTGGCATTCCAGGGATAATGTGTGGTGGATGGATGGGATAGATGGGAAATGATGAGTGTAATGCCCATATTCTGTGCATATGGCTCATGCGAAATTGGTTCGTATATGTTTTTTTTGGGTGTTTTATGACTCCATAGTAGCGCGGGATGTCCTTGGTGGAGTGGTAAGAAGAAGGTATTCTTGAGGAAGATGGATAAAACTATGTCGCTCGGGAAGAGAAGGACATTTGTGAGTGGGGTGTCCTTTTCTTTCACATAAGCTGTGAGGGAGTTGAAATCAGGGAGGTAGTGGAGCGATGGGCTCTTTCTTCTTCCGTCTACCCCCAGCCGTAGCAGTCGTGTTGGCAATTGGGAGTGAGGGTGGAGTGGTTGTAGTTAGTAATGGGATCTGCATTGGGATTCCCTCTAACTAAGGAAGGGATGGTTGAGGAATCATCCTGGGTGGATGTAGATACCATACAGGGATGGCAAGTACCATGTTCAGAAGGGTAAGAGTTGCAGCTACCTAGAATTCTTTGACTCCAGGTGGGGGGTAGAAAAAGGAAATTTTGGTAATGGCCTGAGGGACTGTCTCCCAAATCGGGACTTTCCCCTGGAGGGGGGGAGATATGTGATAATTGGTGCTGTGATGCTCTCAGGGAACTCCTGAGGTAGTATTTCTTCAACTGGCACTACTACATATGGGCAAATTATTCCACGAAAATTTTCCACGCTTCAACTAGTTTCATATTTTTTTTAAACATGGTGGTATTTTCATTGATATTGCCACGAAAGTTCGTCGGAATATCGACGAAAATATTATTTAAATCTAGTCTGGGTTTTCGTCACTATAGCGACTAACTTTTGTGGAAATAGCGACGCAAATTTTTCCTATCTCATTGGTCGGTGTTAACGGCTAGTTGACTATTTTATCTATATATACGTGACTTTAAGAGACTTTGCGACACAATTGCTATAGTTGTGACATTGTTCTTGGCTTTTGGTTGAGCTGTTTATTTTTTCCGTCACCCACCGGTTGAACAAATTCAATTATCAATCTACATAGCTCGGATTTTAAACTTGTAAGGTTAGTATGTTTTTTTTTATTGATGTACTCATTTAACCTGTAATTTTATTTTTCAAATGTCCAAATTTTATTTAGCTTGTTTTTTCCTTCATAATATATTATAATATGTGTAGTACCATATTTCATGTCTTTGGTTTTTTGATCTAGTTAGTATATTCTATGGAAAAGGGTATGTGGATTCCATAATATTCTAGGTTTATGGAATCCACATACCCTTTTCTCTTCAATTGTAGCTATAATCTCTCTCTCTTTTCATTGATAAAGATATGGAATTGCTCTTGAAACTCAACCCTAATCGGTGAAATGATAGTAATTGATTTTCATTTTTTTCTCTCTTTTAAATTTTAAGACCTGACAAAAAAACACCAACAAATCTTGATTGAAGCTTTGATACCACTTGTTACATCCCTAGTACCCAAAAGGGATCACACTTTCATAAATTGAAAATAATATAACTGTGACAATAATGGTTGGGATACTTGCACACCTAATGGTTGGCAACTAGCACTTACTAATTCAATTAAATGAAGGAGTAAATATCCATGAAAAAAATATTGAAGTTGATTTTTATTTTGATAAATGATAAGTTATGGTATATATAAGATAGGGAGGAAACTCATGTTTATAACAACAAGGGTAATAGATGCAATTAATATATTGTAACATTTCCCTCTTCCACATAAATTCTTTTCTATCTTCAACATTTTCCTCTTCTACATATAAATTAAGAGAAATACTAATAACATTTCCCTTTTCCGCATATAAATTAAGAGAAATAGTAATAACATTTCCCTCTCCCGCATAAATTCTTTTCTATCCTCAACGTATTGTAATAAATAATGGGTAGGTTGGCATTAGTGACAAGATAGCCTATTGATATTACATATAATTATTAATGTACAAGAGATCATCCATTATTTAAGAATGAAAAACAAAACCCAAGACTAAATATTGTAGTTGATGTGATCCGGTTTGTACATTTTTCAAAACAAAGTACGAGAATTTCCATTATTTAAGCATGAAAAACAAAACTTGAGGCTAAACGTTGTGGTTGACCTGATCGAGTGTGTACATATGGATGGTGGAGAAAGTGCTATATTCCCTAATTTAGTAGGGACTAATAAGATACATAAACACTAACCCTAAACTTATGTTAGGTATATAAGTCGTTATTATATAAAGAAAACATTTGTACACATATGACCTTATTATAAAGATCTTATCTATGTCGTCATGATGTTGATCCTCTACACATATGATCACCTTATTATAAAGATGTTGACCTTATTATAAAGATGTAGGTCACTACAAATAAACATATCATAATCGAAAAGAGTAGCCAAAATATAAAAAATTGACAACTTAATGTTTGGTATGGTGTAGGTAAGACAATTACTTGTCAGGACAAGGATTTGTCACAATGAACAAAAATGGCAGGAAGCTTGCTCGGATAAGAGTGACATTAGAGGCGAGGGGTGATGGAAAATGTTATTTCTGTTGCTATGATTGCAAAGGCTTGAAAAATAGAAGACTTTTAATAACAACAACCCAAAAATATTGTAGGGAGAAGGGGCACGCCGAAGGGGGTTATGAATATCGTCCCTTGGTAAGAGGATTCAATATTTAATGTATTTTTTGTAATAATCAGTATGTCATGAATTTTAGTAATATTTCTTATCGATATTTTTATATTTTCTATACACACTAACTTTTGTATGTTGCCTTTAAATATATAGATGATGCCCCCAAAGTGTCGACCTCCAGAGAGTTATTTGCCAAATACTAGCAGAAATACTACTTTACATGGAGATGAACTTCGAGATCAAAATATTGAAGCTGTTGATCAAGTTATTAATGATGATATGGATGGAGATAACATTAGTGATTCAAATAAGGAAGATGAGATACATAGATTGATCCAAGACACATTTTCTCCAATGGATGAGGACAA
>ML834883.1:89364-110506 GCA_009831015.1 Picea engelmannii
AAATCCCAAACTTATCCCCACAACCAATCCAAGGGTCCTCTCCCACTATATGAAACTTATGCAACTATGCAACTATTTGCAACTATATGCAACTTATGCAACTATATGATGGATAGGTGTGGCAATTTCAACTTTATGCAACTAAATGAAACCATATGAAACTATGTTGGTACTATGTTGAAACTTATGAAACTATATGCAACTTATGCAACTATAATGCAACTATATGCAACTATATGCAAATATGCAACTATATGCAATTATGCAACTTATGGAACTTATGCAACTATATTGCAAATTATGCAACCTTACGCAACTTTATTGCAACTATATTGGAACTTATGCAACTATATTGCAACTATATGCAACTATATTGCAACAATTTCGTATACAACTATATGAAAATATGCAACTATATGAAACTATGCAACTTATGCAACTATATTTCAATTTATGCAACTTTACGCAACTTTATTGCAACTTATGCAACTATATTGCAACTTATGCAACTATATTGCAACTTATGCGACTATATGCAACTATATGCAACTTATGCAACTATATTACAACTTATGCAACTATATGCAACAATATTGCAACTATATTGCAACTATATGCGACTAGGTGTGGCAATTTCAACTTTATGCAACTATATGATGGATCGGTGTGGCAATTTCAACTTAATGCAACTATATGCAACTATGTTGGTACCAAAAACATATATTGGCATGATAACTTATCTTCTTATTTTAATGAGTGTAGGTACCACCAAATAGATATCTTTTGGATCTATCTTCCTCAAGTGATGATCAAGATATAGTAAGAGAGGTTGAAAGTTAGACGTGTTGTGCTAGATCTACCGGTTCTAGATCAACTAGGTTGGAAAAGGTAAGGAAAATATTTTGTACCCGCATGCAATTTTTTATTTCCAATGGAGGGTCGTGTAATTATGATGTTGAGAGCATAGGTGACATTGAGTTTCCCTTGAGGTATAAACATCTAGTGCAACGATGGGCACCTAAGGAGCTACCTGAAGTGGACACATACTTCTTCATTAGTGGGAGGATGTATCGCATTGCTCCTTCGTCCTTACATGGATTGGGGTTATTTTCCATGGATGGCATAAATATAGGCTATGGCACTATAAATGAATTTATGGAGTATGTCGGACCATTATACAAATACAATCACTGGTTGGTGTTGGTCCGATATATGCAAAGTATCCTATTAGGGTCCTAACCTGCACATAGGTAGATCAATATATTCAGATGTAATAAAGGTCAATATTAATAAGGCCTTTCAATAAAATAGAATAAGGTGGATCTAAGAAGACCTAATAGAAGCGTCCACTTCTAGAAGGATCTTCCTTTATAGGCTTCTCTTGATAGACATATTTAGTATAAATAAGGGTCAAGGGTATGAAAACCCTAGCTTGGAGATTATTGTAACAAAGTGTTGCTCGACTAGAGGTTGCCCCCTCGAAGAGGCCTATGAACATTGCTTTCTGAATCAAAGTGCTATTTCTATTACTGTTCTTATATCATTTCTATGTGGAGATTATGTTGGTTATATTACTATTATTCTGCCATTTCTAGCATTTTATTTCTGTTTTACATATTTATTATATCTAGTATCTTGCAAGTGGTATCAGAGAACTTTCCTTGGCAGAAATTGTGGGATTTTTTTTCTTCAGGGTAGAGACATATTCCAGTGTCTTTAAGCCACAGAGATCTATTATTACGTGCATAAACCGTGGTTGAGGGATTCATACATGTAGGAAATGCAAGTGGTTCTTAAGCACACATCTGTTGGCCACCCTTGTAACCCCTGTTAATACCCCTTCGAGTGGTAGCACATCAGAGAAAAATTGTGTATGGATCAACCTAGATTTCTTGAAGCCCTCTTTAGATAAACCTATCAGCCACCAGACTACTATAGTGTCACCGAGAACAACACTTGGGAAGATACGCTCTATTACCTGGGTAGTTGGGTAGTATGGCCAAGGGTACAGTCTATCCTCAGTTAGTGCCTTGACTACTGTTGGACCCTGCACATATATCAGAGAGATATAACATAGGGAAAACCCTTTTCTGTAGAACCCTTGAATACCTAACCCTTGGGGGACAGAAACATAAACAAATTAAAATAGACTAGATCTATTTCCGCACAACTATGTTTGGTTTGCCAAGTAAATACACATTTATTTCTGGTTAAGCATTTGGGGATTTCATCACTGTAGTATTCTTCAGACTGAAGTATAACTCCACAGGTGTTATAAAAAAAATAAAAATTAGTCTGGAAATTTTTTCACCATTATTTGAGACCTATTCCATTGGATTCATCTCTTATCCCTTATCACATTCATCCATATCATTTTTGGAAATATTTTTGACCCCACCCACCCCTTTTCAGTTCACCCATCCTCATGGCCCATATCCATATCCAAGATCTAGAAAATCGCTTCAAGACCTTGCAATGTGGTTTCCTCGAGACCCAAAAATAAGTGAAACAACTTAGTGCTACTGTTTCCTCCATTGATTCATCCATCAATACAACCATAAATACAACCATGCAGTCCTCAATGGAGGAAGTCAAAAAATAACTGACCAACCAACTTGAATCTATATTTGCATCACTCTGCACCAAACTGAAGATCCCTACAGATGACCCTTTCTCTAAAGCACCTCCAAAGACCGAAGGCGAACATTCCTCACATTCCCATACCTTTCAGCCCCATCACTTTCAACGTGACCTACACCTTCCGCGGGTGGATGTGACCAAATTTGATGGCTCAGACCCCACTGGTTGGGTAACCCAAATGGAAAATCATTTCTCTTTATATGGCATCATAGATGACTTGGCCAAACTCCAATATGGTGTTCTCCATCTAGATCAAGAACGTTGGAAATGGTGGCAATGGAGAAAAACTTCCCATCAAGGGTGTATTGCTTGGACACAATTTGTGACTGAGCTTTATGAACTCTTTGACATGGACACCAACCATTTGGGCCATTTGACAAAGTTGAAACAATCCGGAACAGTAGAAGACTTCATAGATGCCTTTGAGCGCCTGGATTTTCGAACAGAGGGCATGGCTGATGCTTTCTTTTGAGAGTGTTTTATTAGTGGCCTCAAGGAGGATATTCCAGCCTATGTTCTCATGGATCAACCCTCAATTTGGGTGGAGGCTACTAAAAGAGATAAAGAAGAAAAACAGGTTGTATCCTCTCAAAACTGAAAACCCTCCTTTATCCCTCATCCTAAGCCTGTCACTCCCACTACTCCCTCTGCCCCATTAAAGATCCAAAAGTTGACCATTGATGAAATGGATGAATGCCAACTCAAAGTCCTTTGTTATAATTGTGATGACAAATATTTCCTGGGCCACAAGTGTAAGGAACAAAATATTTTTATGGCCATCTCTGAGGATATTTCGGAAGAGGATGTTGAAACTCCCCTTGTGTCTGAGTCACTTGAAATCATTGACATAACCCCTCCCTCAAACCCTCCTGAAGTTGAACCCGTCATTTCCCTCAATTCTCTCACTAGATTCTCTATTCCCCAAACCCTCAAGTTAATCAGTTACATCAAGCATTGGAAGGTCATCATTCTGGTTGATAGTGGAAGCACCCATAATTTTATTCATCAACGCATTGCCCAAGAAACTCATTGCTACATCCATGCTGTAAACAATTTGCAAATCATGATTGCCAATGGTGGTTCCATGAAATGTGGAGGGTGCTGTGAAAATGTGTGTCTCCAAATTGGTGACTACCACCTAAAATCCCATATGTTTGCTATCGACATGGGTGGTTGTGACATTTTGTTGGGTGCAGATTGGCTAATAACTTTGGGTCCCATTCTCATGGATTTTAAGGCATTAACCATGCAATTCGACCAGGAAGGCCACCAATATAAATTCCAAGGCATCACTATTGGTTCACCTGAGTTCATTAGTTCCCATTGCATGGAAAATCTGCTCAAAAAAGGTCATTCTGGTGTCATTGCCTAACTCCATGGCATACAAGCAATAGAGACACCCCTGGTGCCGCATGAAATCTAAGCCCTCCTTTCTAAATATCAAATGGTATTTTCCACTCCCCAACGACTCCTTCCTTCTCACAGTGTTCATGATATTTCCATTCCCCTTGTACTCAGAAGCCTTCCTCCCAATATCCATCCATATTTCCACCCCTTTTCACAAAAAAATGAAATTGAGAAAATGGTCCAGGAACTCCTTAATGTAGGTGTTATCCGCCCTAGTACGAGCCCTTACTCTTCTCCTATAGTCATGGTCCTAAATAAAGAAGGTTCTTGGTGAATGTGTCTTGACTTTCGTGCCCTCAACAAACTGACCATTAAAGACAAATTTCCCATTCCTGTCATTGAAGACCTCCTGGATGAATTGAGTGGCACCCAATTCTTTAATAAACTTGATCTTTGCTTGGGCTATCACCAGATATGTATGAAAGAGGCAGACATTCCCAAGACGACCTTTCACACTCATGAGGGCCACTATGAGTTTTTGGTCATGCCCTTTGGCTTGTGTAATTCCCCCTCCACCTTCCAAAGCCTCATGAATCAGGTCTTCCATCCCTTTCTCCGTCATTTTGTCTTAGTTTTCTTTGATGGTATCCTCATCTATAGAAAAACATGGAAAGACCATCTTACTCATGTGGATCAAGTTCTCCATCTACTCTCTCAGCACCAACTTTTCCTGAAACAATCTAAATGTGATTTTGGTACCTCAGAAGTAGAATATTTGGGTCATCTGGTTGGCAAGGATGGCGTCAGGGTGGATCCGAAAAATATTGAAGCTATGCAAGAATGGCCGCACCCAAAGAATCTCAAAATATTGCATGGATTTTTGGGCTTAACAGGGTATTATCACAAGTTTGTTAAGAACTACGAAAATATTGCAGCACCTTTCACTACTCTCCTAAAAAGGAACTCTCTCACTTGGACTCGAGTAGCTTCTCAAGCTTTTCAAACCTTGAAGATGACCATGTGCACCACTCCGGTTCTGACCCTTCCTGATTTCACAAATACCTTTGTGTTGGAATGTGATGCCTTAGGAAAAGGAAACAACATTGTCCTTATGCAAGAGAGTCTACCTTTGGCCTTCACCTGCAAGCAATTGTCTGAAAGGAATCTGGGAAAACCAATTTATGAAAAGGAAATGTTGGCTATTTTTCATGCCGTTGATCTGTGGTGCCCTTATCTCTTAGGGAAACACTTACAAATTAAGACCGACCATCAAAGCCTCAAGTACTTTCTGGAACAATGCATTTCCTGCCCGGAGCAACAAAAATGGGTGACTAAGCTCTTTGGATATGATTATGAGATCATTTACAAGAAGGGAAAAGACAATGTAGTGGCAGATGCACTATCCCAAAAATATGAAGAAGAAGGATCCCTTTTTTCTCTTTCCTTCATTGTACCCGATTGGCTACAAGCTGTGTGCTAGCAATGGCTAGAAGATCCCAAAAGTTCGCATCTGATCCAACAATTGAAGACCAATGCTCTGGCTCCCCTAGGGTACTCTTGGCTCTAGGATGGGCTTAGATACAAAGTCTGTTTGTATTTAAGTAAACAATCAAAGCTTAAATCCAAGTTACTTTCTAAGCTTCATGCTACACCCACAGTAGGGCACTCAGGGTTCACCAAAACATATGACAGGGTCAAACGTTCTTTTTTCTGGGATGGTATGAAATAGGACATCCATAATTTTGTCACTGAATGTGAGATGTGTCAATGCCACAAGGGAGAAATAGTCAAATCTACGGGCACAATACAACTGCTTCAGATTCCACTTGCTATTTGGAAGGATATATTTATGGACTTTATTATTGGCTTACCCAAATCAAGGAATAAATCAGTCATAATGGTGGTTGTGGATCGCCTTTCCAGGTATGCTCATTTTTGCACTCTTCAACACCCATTTACTGCATCCATGGTGGCTCAAAATTTCATGGACCAAGTCTTCAATCTTCATGGCATGCCACACTTTATTGTTTATGATCGTGACTGAACTTTCACAAGCAATTTTTGGTAAGAATTGTTTAAGCTACAGGGCACCCAATTGCATCTCAGCACAACTTATCATCCCCAAACTAATGGTCAAACGAAAGTTGTCAACAAGTTTTTGGAAACATATATGAGATGTTTTGCCTTTGAAAAAAAACATCAGTGGGATCAATGGTTACCCCTAGCTGAATGCTGGCACAACACTTCCTACCATACAGCTACTCACATGTCTCCTTTTGAAGCAGTATATGGACAAAAGCCACCTTCAGTTCTCTCATACTTACCGGGTACCTCGAAGGTCTAGGCGGTTGACCAAACACTTATAGTTCGAGAGGATATTATTCATACCCTTAAAGAGAACTTGGTCATGGAACATAATCGCATGAAGAAACAAGCAGATCAAGGTCTCTTTGAACATCAATTTGCAGAAGGGGATCAGGTGTTTCTGCGACTGCAACCATATAAGAAAACTTCCCTCAAGGCCGAGCATTGTCAGAAGCTAACACCCAAATTTTATGGTCCTTATACAGTTCTCAAGCATGTGAGACAAGTCACATATCAGTTATCTTTGCCCAGTTAGTCGAAGCTACATCCTGTTTTTGATGTTTCATGCTTAAAGAAGGTGATTGGAACTTGGTGCCAAATTCAAACCAACCTTCCAGAGTTAGGTAAATAAGGATCCATTTTGCTATATCCAGAAGCTTTTTTGGACCAACGTGAGCGTCGCTTGCATCATAGAACCATCAAGGAAGTGCTATTCCAGTGGAAAGATATGACGCCAACAAATGCCACTTGGGAACCAACTACCATTCTGTAGCAGTTTCCGCATCTCAAGCCTTGAGGACAAGGTTGTTTTTAAGGGGGTGGACATCCTAGGGTCCTAACTCACACATAGGTAGATCAATATATTCACATGTAATAAAGGTCAATATTAATAAGTCCTTTCAATAAAATAGAATAAGGTGGATGTAAGAAGACCTACTAGAAGCTTCCACTTCTAGAAGGATCTTCCTCTAGATGCTTCTCTTGATAGACATATTTAGTATAAATAAGGGTCGAGGGTATGAAAACCCTAGCTTGGAGATTATTGTAACAGTGCACTGCTCGACTGGAGGTTTCCCTCTCGAAGAGGCCCTTGAACATTTATTTTTGAATGAACGTTATATTTCTGTTGCTTTTCTTATATCATTTTTGTGTCATTGTGGAGATTATGCTGGTGATATTAGTATTATTTTGCCATTTCTAGCATTTTATTTTTGTGCTGCATATTTATTATATTTGGTATCTTGCACATATTCCTTCTTTGCCAAAACACTATTGAACAAATATTTTAAAAAACCCCCTTTATAAAGGCCCACATGCCCATTACTACACATGTGTACATGCTAGCTTCCCCAATACAACCCACGTGTACCTACAAAAGAACAAAAAAAGAAAGTTGTTGATGGAACACATAGTTTTGGGAAAGTTAACTAAACCTTTTGGCCATGCATATCCAGTCATTCGACCAAATATATAGATCCTTATAGCCTATAAAAGAAGGGGTAAGGGTCCCATTTGAAAGAGGAAAATCATAGTAAAGAGACTATACCCAATTGAGCATTCCCCTTGTCCCAACCTTTATCCATCCTTGTGGAAAAACGAGTATAGAGAAAAGCAATTGGAGGAAAGTTGAAGAGGAGCCCTGGATCAGTTTTGAGGAGGAGTGTCGACCACATATTGTAAGTTTACTCTTGTGAATATTAATACAAAAATGAATACTTTTCCCATCCCGCCATATCATGTGTTCGAGTTGAATGTTTATCTTATGATATTGTCACAACTAACCCAACAATTAGTATATGAAATGCATGTTCACAACTTTTTGTTTGTTCATATGTGAATGCATGTCATCTTTGGGAGGAGGCTTGCAATCAAAGAGCGAGTGAAAGAAAAGGGATCGACATCTGACGAAGGACTTAAGTTAGATTTACTGAATCTCTTTTACATCTTTGTATTGCATGAATGTGGGGTTTTGTGTTGGGAGAATAGGAAAGAATAGAGGCCTTTTGAAATGGTCATTTTCTTCATGCATGATTAGAGCCCTTAAATGCTAAGTCCATAGGAGGGATTCCCAACCACAACATAATTGGCGACCATACTGGGGATCTCTAGGGTTTTTTGGGAGTCTTTTTGGGTATTCTTAAAAAATTGGTTTCATTCCCTGTTTTTAGAGTTTCTACAAAAGTTTGAGCTAATAGAGATTCTAGTCTTCCATATCAGTTATCTTTGTTTCTTTGCTTAGCTTCATTTTTTTTACGGGACCCACAAAGGTACACACGGCCTATACAAGGCCTACACGCATGTACCCATGCCCTACCTTCACACAGCCCGCATCTACATGCTAGCTGATGAAGTGTCAGTCGCATGTATGATTTCAAAAGATTTATTTTAGAGAGGCGGTCATCCTCTCCTCTGTCAGAGGTGATCCTTCTCAGGGGTTTTTTGGAACTCATTCTAGGCTTTGTGTTTTTCGTTTTATAGCTTAGGTTCCACCTCATATTGGTTTTTTTTGTATGAAACTTTCCTTGAATTGTTTTCTTTTTTCTAACAAAGTAAGTTTATGAGTCTTCAAGAGATTCTAGTTCTCAAATACCAGTAGTCTTTGCCATTGCTTGATTTCTTGTCTTTTCATTTATGAAGAGTTTTAGAAGTACACGTGGCCTGCATAAGTTTTGCACGCATGTACACATGCCATGACTTTAAACAACTTGTGTGCACATGCTGGATGTTGAACCATCAATAGGGTGCCTATGGAGAAAATGTTTTGTTTAGGGCGAGGCAGTAATCCTTTTATTTGACAAGAGTTTATATCTCTCAGGTTTTTTGGTCTCTGTCATAGCGGTCAGTGAATTTGGTTTGATCACAACAATAGCTTTCTTGTTCATTAAGAAGTTTTCCTCAAAATTTTCCTTTAATAGGGTTTTTAGACAAGTGTGAGAGTCCATTTTAATCTTCTTGTGTGTTATTTTTAAATTCACTCTTTGCGATCTGCGCTTAGTCCAGAAGTTTTCTTGGTCTTTCCTTGTTGATAATTTTCCTTTTTTGCTTTGTGAGCATTCAAATAAAATAAAAAGCTTTTATTTTTGTGTTTGGTTAAATAGTTGTTGGTGTGCATTAGTAACCAGGAGAAGTCTTTTCTTTCATAAGTTCTTGATGGTTACTTAGACTATATGTAGCTCATAGTCGAGTCAAATTTTGTTTTGAGTTTGTTTTTAAAAGATCTTAGGAAAAATTATTTTTTAAAGTTGGTTAGAGAATTTAATAGAGCAAATTTGAATTTGTCAAGAAGAAGTTATTTTGTTTCCAGCTTTTTGTTTATCTTTCTTCTCATCTCTCAAAACATCACTAGTTTCACTTTCATAACCTTTGACTTAAGAAAATCCATAAAAATTAATGCTAAATCTAAAATTCATTAGACTTTTTATGTTTGTAGGGTCAACCAACTAGTTTAGGGTTAGGGCCTTTAATTAGGTTGGAGAGGAAACTCTTCAAGGCCATAAAATCGAAGATCAGAGTATAAGTTAGGGAGTGTCCAAGTCCAGTATCGTGAAATTTATCCGGGACCCCCCTCTAACATAGGGGCTAAACACGAGGCCGCATGCAGAAAGGTAGCAGAGATAACCCCTCCAAAGCTGGACCAATCATAGTGGAGAACACATATAGAGGGCTTGTCTTGGGATTCCGTCGATTGCATTTTCCACGGAGCTTCATGGGTCTTGAACCTGTTCAAGGTCCTTAGTTTTCTTCTGGACCACTTTCTTTCGATACCCTTGACAGGTTTCGGGCTCGATACCCTACTCATTGTGGTCTACCCAACTGTCGACTGTACCCGCCTGGTGATTGTTTGCGCATTGGCAATCTAGTTGCCTATCTTTTCTAGAGACATACATAGGTGACTGTGTGGGTATAACATGGTACCTAGGACACACATCAGGCCATGCTTTTCAGAGTATACCCAGAGGGTGCTTTCATGTTTGAGTTTCACTTGCACCGGTAAGTTGCTCTAGTGTTGGTTGTTGTAACTATTCTTCCAAATAGTTTAGTGTTTGCTTGTCTTATCTTGTAGAGTGTTTTTTCTAGTGTATGTTGTTTTTGAACGAATAGAAATCCCTAGTGTGTCTTTGATATCCTCACATAGTGGAGGATCATGAGCTCTGTCGGTCATGAAGGCTTCTTGGCCTGCCACTAGTTACACTGGAGCCACCCCCGCCACTGCTAAGGTGAAAGATCGACCAACAAGGGTCTTTTGAAGCGATCGGGTGACAGGAAACTGTGCCCAAAAAACATCCAGAGGAACCAACCATTTCAAACCTTAGAGTGGAAGCTCTTGTTCCACCCAAAACTCGAACCACTGATATTTCGGCACCCATCATCATATAGATTTATCCTTACAGACGCCAGACAATGTCACATGAAGAAATGGAAACGAATGTTGCCACTTCTTCTAGGAATTCTTCTATTCCCTCTACGACTATCACTACCATGGGTGTTCCACCTCCTAACCCACTATCATCACTCTGAGCCACCATGGTCTCAACTACCTCTACCTTGAGAAGTGGCCCGATCCCGTCTTTGGCGGTGGCCACTGCTCCTTTCACACAGAGTGTGACATGCCCTTCATTCTCATACGATATGCCTAGCTTAGGTACAAGCCCTGTACTATCCTACTCCAATTTATAGACTTTAGGTCTGGGGACAGGGAGCTCTAACGCTCCTCTGCAAGGGCCTATGGGGGTCACTTCATCTCCCTTTAACTCTTTCCCTTATGAGGGAGGTCATATATCTCCTAGGTCCCCTTCATTTGACGGTACCCAACAACAATCCGTCGGGCCAAACACACACCATAGTTCACTTGGAGTAGGGAGTCAAGGACCACCTTCTCATAATATGCTGGTAGGGTCAACACCATTTTCTTTGTTCAGTGCATTTGGTAACAACGCTTTCTCATTAGCTTCTTTCCCAACTGGGGGAAACCCCAGTTATGACCAACCTAATCCTATGCAGGGTACTATTCCTGCATAGGGGGAAAACCTAGGAAATTCTTCTGCATCAGGACCTTTGAATTCCTACCAAGGATCAGTTCCCTCATCAGGAATGTTGATCTGGGGAAATTATTTTCACAACCAATGGAACCCCAGGTTAGGTGTAATACCTATTCCCATGGGATTGTCATGGGGCAACCCTTTCCAAAGTCCTCTGGATGTAGTGCATGCCCAACCATCTATGTCCTATTTTGGGAATCAACCAATGATGTCTCCTCAAATGAAAAATTCATATGCTAGTCATGGCCATGGTTTTTAACATAACCCCAGCCAACAACCCAACTTTTCATGGAAACCTGGTCCCAATCAAACTCTAGGCCCCTTTTTCCATGGTTATCATCAACAACAACAAAAAATAGCTTTCTTGGCAACCTTACATTTTCCAGAATTGACAAGGTTGTTGAATGACACAATCTGTCACGATCCACGTTGGCCCCCTATGATGATGAAAATGGCTTCGGACATACCAAAGTTTGAAGACAATCCTAACAAAGATCCAGGGGATCATGTGACCACCTTCCATCTCTGGTGCTCGTCTAATTCGTTGAAAGATGACTCCATACAATTGTGATTGTTTCAATGCACTCTCATTGGGAGTGTTGTGAAATGGTACATTGAGCTCGACTGCTCGAGATATTCTTCCTTCAGAGAATTGGCAATGGCATTCCTAAACCATTTTCAATTACCTGTGAGATACGACACCAACAAAGAATTGCTAGCCAATTTCGAACAGGCAAAAGTGGACCATATCGCTGATCACATCCAAGAATGGAGACGCCGGAAGAGTTTGATTAAGGTACCAGTCCCACCAACATTCCTCCTTGAGTGGTTCCTTAAGTCTTTTTTCCCACAACTATCCAAAGACATCTCAACATCGAGGGTGTTTTTCGAAGAAGATGCCATCATGAGAGCTCAACAACTTGAGCTAATTTATTCTCAGTCTAATTTACTGTACGAGATTTTGTTGGATGCACCATGATCCATACTTGATAAAACTATATAGAGAGCTAGACCACATGCCGATGGTATTGTAGTGATGCAGGAGCATCCCGACTACCAAAGCAAGCATGGAGCCAACGCATGTGTTTTTAAACACATGACATATAATCTTGATAACTTTTTGAATTTTCATTAAAGATGAAGCGCCATATCCTTCAATAAAACATTTATGAAGGAGCGCATGTTGTATTGTATCAGACCTCGAGCCTTACGCTCTTGTCTGAAGTAGATAGGAGGCATTTACTTTAGTTAATGCAGGTAGATAGGATTTTAATTCCAGAATAGACAGTTTAGAGTTCATGAGGGAAAATATTTATAGACACCCTCCTTTGTACATTGTAACATGATCAAGCATTCAGGAGAAGAGAAGAGCAAGTAGATAAAATTGTGAAGAACACCCATGTACAGGCATTTTGAATTAATAGAAGAAAGTCTGATTCAAATTCATGACTGGTGTTGTTTCTCTGTGTATATTGTTCATGTGCTTATGAATGTTTTCTTTCTTGATATGCATTTACTTTATATATGTTGTGCATGAGATTTCATGTTTGAAACTAAATTCTGAAGGGGATATGGAATGAGTTTCAATTGTTTCTCTGTTTGAGCCAGGAGATTCCTGCAAGGTGTGCAGTTGAATACATCCGCAAGGAGTGCGTTGATGAAGGCTCAACAGTTTGACTTTGTTCTCATTCACCCAGAAGTGGAAATAGGTTGTTGAAACCGTGCAAGGAGTGCGCAGGCTGAAGAAGAATCCTCAGTTGTAAATCTGAGCAAAGGAAGTTGAAGACTGCTGCTGCAGAAGGTGTGCAGAGTCTGAAGGATTCAACACTTGGAAATTTGTTGAACACCGAGCGCAAGGAGTTCGCGTAAGTTCCTCTGAAAGAGTCAGAGTAGAAAATCTCAAGAGGTACAACACCTTCATGGTATCATTGAAAGGGGAGCATAGGAGGTTTGATCGAAGAAGGTTCAAGCAGGGTTTTCAGGCGTAGGCTTGGAGAGCAAGTCGTGAGAATAAATACTTAGCCATTTCCAAGAAATCCTCAAGGAGGATAATTGATGGTCAAGAATTCGCAGAAGAAAAAGGCGAAGTCCTGTCGACTGTTAGATCTCAAGAAGTTGCACCGATTTTAAATCCCAAGAGCTATCGGGAGTCGGAGGATCAGAGTTCTCAGAGGCATAGAACTCGTGCACGGTAAAATCACAATTTTGCGATATCCGATAGGCTCAGGAGTGTCCATCGTCGGGACACGTGTCAGAAGATCCCATGGCATCGGGGTTTGGCACATCGGGGTTTCCGGTGACGAGAGAATTGTGACCGCAGGAGTCATGAACTCCGAAATGTGACGGCCACAGGAGGACAGGTGTCGGGGAAGTCAACCCTTATAGAGGTCAACGCAAGGTGGCATCGGGGATCAGAGAATCGGGAATTTCAAGGGCATGAGTTCCGCACATATCATTTCTGCAAATTCCAAAACTTGGACTAGGTAGAAGGACGTGGTCTTGTGGACCGACAGGTCATATGCAGGAAGGGATAACTGGGAGGAGCTTAGAAGAGGAGGAAGGCGCCATCGCAAATTTGGGAGTTGGGGATCCATGAGAGCAGTGAATCACCACAGTGTGAGTACCGATTTTTGGATAGGAGAATTCCCGACAATAGTAAGGAAGAACTTGGGAAAATACTCATCGAGTTCTGGGGATCTATGAGGCCCGATCCCATGGTTTAAGGACTCACAATCTAGCGAGGTCCGATTTCCCAATTTCAAGGAGGGAGGTCATAAAGAGCATCCTGTGGGTGCAGAAAAGTCCCAATAAGGGATTTGAGGAGTGGTTCAGCTCTTCGGGCCTAGGGAGAAGAAGGTCCTGGTGGAAGCGGACGTGCCAGTGAGGGTGCGGGCTGCGTCAGAGTGGTATCAGAGTGGGAATTCTTTTCTTTCTATAGCAGAGAAGGAGTAAATTTACCATGCCACCCAGAAGAGAAAGATAGTCACTTGAACCCGAGGATAGGGAGGTGAGAAGGAGGGGCAAACAAGTAACTAATCCAGAAATGGAGAGGCAGATACGAGATCTTCTAGTGAGGCTGGAAGATATGGAGGCAACGTAGAGATGCACAACTAGTGTGGGAGATTTGAGTGACTCTGAAGGCGAAGTTGAAGCCGAGCCACAAGAAAAAGTTGCAGCTAAAGATGCAGCCAATGAGCGGTTTATTAAAGCCATTGCCAGGATGAGTTCAAAGATGAAAATGGACATTCCAACTTATGAAGGTAATTTGGATGCAGAAGAGATTTTGGACTGGATCCGAGCTCTTGAAACCTACTTCGATTACGAAGATATCGAAGATGATAAAAATGTCAGGCATGCTGTCACCAAATTGAAGGGACACGCAACATTATGGTGGGACGAGCTTCAAGCAGATAGACGTTCCAAAGGCAAGAAAAAGATAAAAATCTAGGATCGAATGATAGAAAAGATGAAGGAAAAATTCGTCCCAAGGGATTATCAAATCACACTGTTCAGGAGAATGCAGAACCTGAGACAGAAGCTAATGACAGTTAAGGAATATACTGAGGAATTCTACAGGATGAATATCAGGGCAGGTCATCAGGAGAGTGATGATGAAAAGGTTGCCAGGTATATGAATGGCTTAAGATATGATATACAGGACGAGATGAGTATGATGACCATCCGAATGGTGGAAGATGCATATCAAATGGCTTTAAAGGCTGAAGAGAAGCTGAGATGTAAGCCCAGACAGCGAGGCCGAGGTAGAAGTCAGCCAAAGGGTAAGTCAATTTCCCAAGATAAGTTCCAGAAATCCAAGGATGACTGGATGAAACCTCAAGCAAGAACAGAAAGAGGCAGAAGCTCACACCGAGGCCAACACACTAAACAGCGAGGGTAGCACATTGAACAGGGCAGAGGATATGCAGACGTAAATACAATTTCTTATACCTGAGGTAGAGGAAGAGGCCGAGGTGGAGTCATCACATGCTATACGTGTGGAAAAAATGACCATAAATCCTTTGACTGTCCGGATAAGAAGAAGGACAGAGGAGAAACGCACATTGTTGAGGTACAAAGGCGAGACGTGGAAGAAGAAGACGCAGAAGATGGAAGGTCGTTGATGATGCGTAAAGTTCTCTTAACACCCGAGAAGGAGGTGGAGGACATAGATCAAAGAAGCAGACTTTTCAGAACTTCATGCAAGACCAAAGACAGGAAATGCAAAGTTATCGTGGACATCGGTAGCACAGACAATCTCGTTTTAATCGAGATGGTGGAGAAACTAGAGCTGGAGACAACTGATCACGCGAGTCCATACAAAGTTTCATGGCTACAGAAGGGACATCAGGTGAGTGTCACTAAACAGTGCTTAGTTGACATTAAAATAGGAGGATATAATGACCAGATTTTATGTGATGTCATTCCTATGGATGTTTTCCATTTACTGCTGGGAAGACCATGGTAGTATGATAGAAACGCAATTCATGATGGGAAGATGAATACGTATAATTTGGAGAAGAATGGGAGAACCCATATGTTACTTCCAATAAAAGATAAGGAGGTAAAGTCGGAAGTGAACAACAGGTTACTTCTCATGAGTGGGAAGGAGCTTCTTACAGAAGTTAAGAAGAAAGAAGATCAACAATTCTTTGTGGTCAGAAAACCCAAAATCATTTTGACCAGCACAAGAGTGGATGACTTTCTGAAAGAAATTCAGGAACTGCTGGAAGAGTTTGCTGACATTGTGGTAGACGAATTGCCTCATTCGTTGCCGCCAATGAGGAGCATAAGTCACCACATAGACCTTGTATCGGGAGCTAGTTTGCTAAATAAGGTTGCATACAGGTTGATGCCTCAGGAGAATGAGGAGGTTAAGAAGCAGGTCCAGGAGTTATTGGACAAGAGATTGGTCAGGGAAAGTTTGAGTCCGTGTGCCATTCCAACGGTACTCAACCCAAAGAAAGATGGAGGCTGGAGAATGTGCACCGATTCCAGAGCCATTAACAAGATCACCATCAGGTATAGGTTCCCATTGCCAAGAATGGATGACTTGATGGACTATTAAAGTGGAGCCATTTTTTTTTTCAAATGTCGATTTGAAAAGCGGATACCATCAAATTCGCATGAGGGAAGGCGATGAGTGGAAGACAACCTTCAAAACTAATGAAGGGTTATACGAATGGCTAGTCATGTCGTTTGGATTGACGAATGCACCAAGTACATTCATGAGGTTAATGAACGAAGTGCTGAAAGAATTCATAGGTAAGTTTGTCATTGTTTATCTAGATGACATATTGATTTTCAGCAAAATGAAAGAAGAACATTTGAAGCATTTAGCTGCAGTAATGAGGAAGCTACAGTAAGAGAAGTTGTTGATCAATATGAGGAAATATTCATTTATGAAGACATAACTCATTTACTTGGGATTTGTCATATCGAAAAATGAACTGAAGATGGATCCAAGTAAAGTGGCTGTAATAAAGAATTGGCCATCACCAAGAAATGTTTTTGAGGTGAGAAGTTTTCATGGACTGGCGAGTTTCTATAGGAAATTCATCCGAAATTTTAGCGGAATCAGCGCAGCAATGATGGAAACAGTCAGGAAAATACATAAATCTTTTCATTGGACCGAAGAGGCTGAAAAAAGCTTCAATCTGTTGAAGCGTAAGATCACAGAGCAACTGGTGTTGGTGTTGTCGGATTTCTGAAAAACGTTCCAGGTGAAATGTGATGTGAGTGGCTTTGCCATAGGAGCGGTCTTGAGTCAAGATGACAGACCAATTGCTTATTTCAGTGAGAAGCTGAATGAGGCAAAGGAAAAACACTCCACATATGATAAATAATTTTATGCCATCATACAGGCATTGAAAAAATGGAGACACTATTTGATTCCAAGGGAATTCATTTTATATAGTGATAATCATGCATTACAGTATGTAACTCAGCCAGAGAAATTAAATCAAAGGCATGTTAAATGGGTAGAATACATGCAGAATTTTACATTTGTTATCAAACATATTTCAGGTACTGCTAACAAAGTGGCTGATGCTTTGAGCAGGAAATGTTTGCTGTTGCAGGAGTTCAAAGTCAAAACTTTAGGCTTTGATGATCTCAGGGAGATGTACGCAAGTGATACAGATTTTGCAGAGGTGTATGGAGCAGCTGAGAACCCAGTTCTCAGAGACAGAAGTCATTGGATAGATTACATGATCCAAGATGGATTGCTGTTAAGAGGAAATCAATTGTGTATTCCAAATTTCTCCATGAGAGAGAACTTGTTGAAAGAAAATCACAGTGGAGGCTTAACATGGCACTTTGGCCATGACAAAACATTCGCGAAGCTAAGCGAATCATACTTTTGGCCAGGGATGTGGTCAGAAGTTAAAAGGTTTGTTGACAGATGTAGAATTTGCCAACATTCTAAGGGAAGAAAGCAGAATGCAGGTCTTTATTATCCATTTCCCATACCAGAAAGGCCATGGGAGGCGATCAACATGGATTTCGTACTAGGATTGCCGAGGACGCAAAGAGCACATGATTCCATCTTTGTGGTAGTTGACAGGTTTTCAAAGATGGCACATTTTATTCTGTGTTAGAAGACTGGCGATGTGACTCACATCACAAATTTATTTTTCAAGGAGGTTGTTAGACTTCATGGACTGCCGAAAAGCATAGTTTCGGATAGGGATACCAAATTCATTGGGCATTTCTAGAGGACACTCTAGAAGAAGATGGGAACTAACTTAATGTTCAGTTCTTCCTATCATCCATAGTCATATGGACAGACAGAAGTGGTCAACAGAAGTCTAGGGGACTTGCTGAGGAGCTTAGTGACAGAGCACCACAACAACTGGGAGAGCGTATTTCCACAGGCAGAATTCGCCTACAATGATTCGGTGAATCGAAGCACATGGAAAAGTCCATTTGAGATATTATACAACAGAGATCCGAAAGGTGTTTTGGAGCTAAGAGATTCGGAAGAAATAATGACTCAGAGCGCAAGCGCTGAAGAATTCGCTGAGGTGATGAGGGAACTTCACAGCAGGGTGAAGCAGTGACTGACAGAATCAAACTAGGACTATAAGCATAGAGCGGATCAACATCGGAGACAACTTCAATTTGAGGTTGGTGATCTGGTTCTGGCACATATGAGGAAAGAAAGGTTCCCAAGGGGAACACACAACAAGCTCAAAATGAAGAAAATTGGACCATGCAGAGTCCTAAGGAAATTGGGAGAAAATGCTTATGAGATTGAATTGTCGAATGAGATCGGAATATATCTGAAATTAAATGTCTCAGACTTATATCCATATAAGGCTGAGGAAGAAAGATCTGAGAGTGGTGAATAGCCAAAAATTCAGTGGCGGAAGCAGATGCCGATTGCAGAAAAGACACAGATGGAGCGTATACTCGACTGGAAGGTGAGAAAAAAGACCAAATGAAGGGAATACTATGAGTATTTGGTGAAATGGAAAAACCACCCAGTGGAGGATTCCAGCTGGGAGACAGAAGCGGTGATTCAGAGGCATGGACAGACTGTGCAGGAGCTCATGGACAGGAGCCCATGAAATCTTTCAAGCAGGGGAGTATGATGCAGGAGCATCGCGACTACCAAAGAAAGCGTGGAGCCAGCGCATGTGTTTTTAAACACATGACATATAAGCTTGATAAATTTTTGAATTTTCATTAAAGATAAAGTGCCATATCCTTCAATGAAACATTTATGAAGGAGAACCTATTGTATTGTATCAGACCTCGAGCCTTACACTCTTGTCTAAAGTAGATAGGAGGCATTTACTTTAGTTAATGCAGGTAGATAGGATTTTAATTCCAGAATAGACAGTTTAGAGTTCGTGAGGGAAAATGGTTATAGACACCCTCCTTTGTACATTGTAACATAATCAAGCATTCAAGAGAAGAGAAGAGCAAGCAGAGAAAATTGTGAAGAACACCCATGTACAGGCATTTTGAATTAATAGAAGAAAGTCTGATTCAAATTCATGACTGGTGTTGTTTCTCTGTGTATATTGTTCATGTGATTATGAATGTTTGCTTTCTTGATATGCATTTACTTTATATATGTTGTGCATGAGATTTCATATTTGAAACTGAAGTCTGAAGGGGAGATGGAATGAGTTTCAATTGTTTCTCTGTCTGAGCCAGGAGATTCCTGCAAGGTGTGCAGTTGAATACATCCGCAAGGAGTGCGCTGATGAAGGCTCAGTAGTTTGACTTTGTTCTCATTCACCCAGAAGTGGAAATAGGTTGTTGAAGCCGTGCAAGGAGTGCACAGGCTGAAGAAGAAGCCTTAGTTGTAAATCTGAGCAAAGGAAGTTGAAGACTGCTACTGCAGGAGATGTGCAGAGTCTGAAGGATTCAACACTTGGAAAGTTGTTGAACGTCGAGCGCAAGGAGTGTGCATAAGTTCCTCTGAAAGAGTTAGAGTAGAAAATATCAGGAGGTACAACACCTTCATGGTATCATTGAAAGGGGAGCACAGGAGGTTTGATAGAAGAAGGGTCAAGCAGGGTTTTCAGGCGTAGGCTTGGAGAGCAAGTCTTGAGAAGAAATACTTAGCCATTTCCAAGAAATCCTCAAGGAGGATAATTGACGGTCAGGAATTCGCAAAAGAAAACAACGAAGTCTCGTCAATTGTTAGATCTCAAGAAGTTGCACCAAGGTTAAAGCCTAGGATCCATTGAGAGTTGGAGGATCAGAGTTCTCAGAGGCATAGAACTCGCGCACAGTAAAATCATGATTTCACGATATTCAATAGGCTCAGGAGCGTCCATCATCGGGACACGTGTCAGAAGATCCCATGGCATCGGGGTTCAGCACATCGGGGTTTCCGGTGACGAGAGAATTGTGACTGCAGGAGTCACGAACTCCGAAACACGATGGCCACAGGAGGACAGGTGTCGGGGAAGTCAACCCTTGCAGAGGTCAATGCAAGGTGGTATCGAGGATCAAAGAATCAGGAATTTTGAGGGCGCGAGCTCCGCACATATCATTTCCGTGAAGTCTAAAACTTCGACTAGGGAGAAGGATGTGGTCCCGTGGACCCGCAGGTCATATGCGGGAAGGGCTAGCTGGGAGGAGCTTAGAAGAGGAGGAGGGGGCCATCGCAAATTCAGGAGTCGGGGATCCATGAGAGCAGTGGATCACCATGGTGTGAGTACCGATTTCCTGACAATAGTAAGGAAGCACTTGGGAAAATACTCATCAGGTTCCGGGGATCTATGAGGCCCGATCCCGTGGTTTAAGGACTCGCGATCTAGCGAGGTATGATTTCCCGATTTCAAGGAGGGAGGTCATAAAGAGAATCCTGTGGGTGCAGAAAAGTCCCGATAAGGGATTTGAGGAGCGGTTCAACTCTTCAGGCCTAGGGAGAAGAAGGTCCTGGTGGAAGCGGACGTGCCAGTGAGGGTGCGGGATGCATCATGTAGGTTCAACAAAAACAAAGCCCACTGAACAACTGACAAAACAATTGCAAAAATTGTCTATACAACACACAATGACCAACCAAACTATTGTTTTGGTTGCTCCCCCTACCCAAACGTCGGATGTACACAGTGTGAAATCGATAAATACGAAGGTCACCCAACAACTTGATGGAAAGAAAAAAGAACGTAAGAAGGGTAAGGGGGATAAGAAACCCACTAATAATTCTGGCGGGGAAAACACCGAGAAATGGAAGGCAAAGTATCCGTGTAACCTATGCATGGAAGACCACCCGACCCACCAATTCCCTCGGCTTTCAGAGGCCCAAAAGTTTGTGTCACAGCAACAACTTGCTATGTTAACGAATCCATTTCAACATGGGAAAAACCTAACCCAAGCCTCTACAAGCATGGAAGGGGGAATTCAAGGACCCTCTTAGTCTTCGAACAATCCTGCATCCGCAAATGTGTATATGATGAAAGGTGATGTTTTTATATCGACTAAAGAACATGACTACAGTAAGCCCAACACCTATGAGAAAGGTAAAGAAGCTGAAATCCCAACTCTTCCTCTCCAAATTGAGAAGTGAT
>ML834884.1:0-35807 GCA_009831015.1 Picea engelmannii
TGGATTGTTCATTATAAGGTCACGTATCTAACCATAAAAGTTATGTTAGGTTTTTCATTGAAGAAGACAATAATCTTTATGTATGAGGGAATTTTATTGTGGTTGACATATGATGAATACAATATTATAGATGTGGCTCTAAAAAAGTTGTTGATTTTCTCGATTTGAAATTTCATGGTAAAATCGCTATGTAATATGTGTTTACCATTGTATCTTTTTTGTTTTTATTAAAAATCTATTTACAATAATTAATTGTAAAAGATTAGAATATACAACATTAACCATATTTCATTTTAATTTTTTTTTGTTTTTATTAAAAATCTATTTACAATAATTAATTGTACAAGATTAGAATATACAACATTAACCATATTTCATTTTAAAAATAACCAAAAGAATTGATCTTTTAAAAATAAATAAATTACTAAAATCTATAAAAATACAATTTTATACTAGTTATTTATATGGAAAAAAATTAAAACTAAAAAATTATGTTCACCTTTGAACTTAACTAAAAATAAAATTAAGTTCTCATTAGAGAAGAAAATATAAAACTAAAAAATTATTTTAAGTTTCAACTTGATTCAAAAATAAGGGTTTTTATTACACATAGAAAAAAAACTATCCATAGAACTTAATTAAAAATAAACGTAAGCTCTCATTAAACAAGAAAATACCAAACTAAAAAATTCTTCCATGTTTCATCTTAATTAAAAAAATCAAGGTTTTTATGAGACACACCTAAAAAGAAAAATCCATAGATTCACCTTTATCGTTTTAGAATGGAAAGTTAATTCTAATTTATTTATTTTCTTATAGAGGGGAAATAATAACAAGAAGTCATAATATATCATTATATATCAAGGGTTAAAGCTAAGCAATCACCATTACTTTTGTTATTTTTATTATGATTGACACTTAATGGTGACCATCAATATTATTAATAGAAATTAAACAATTATAAATATAAATTTAATATTATTAATATAAATTAAACAATTATAAATATAAATAGAAGTTCAACCGAATAGAATAATTGAGTATAAAAATAAGAATTAAGTTATATTAACTTTAAAATAACATATTCGATAAAACTATGAGTTTAAATAGGTTAGAAATATTTCATTTTAAAATATCAAGTTGAATTAAGGAAGGATGTTAAAAAGTTAAAAAAGTCATGAAGAAAAATGAGGAATAATTACAATGAGAAAAGTTATTATAAGGGATAGAGACCAAAAAAATAACGATAAATAGGAATTTGAGACATTCTAGATCTTCTCTTTGAATTTCTATGGAGTAACAGTCTCATGTTAAAATTGATATTATATTGTTCCATGTTAAAATTGATATTATATTGTTTCTTGAATCTTGGGAGCATGAAGAATCTAAGGTCCCTAGAATAGAAGTATTTGTCTTGTTACATGTATGGAACAAGAGATCCCATGGTAGAGGGATTGGAGGGGACTGATCCATAATTGGATCCAGGAGCTTGATGGGGCTCAGAAAGGACTAAAAATAAAAGTTTCCAGAATGGCTTCCAAATAGACGTGTGAGTAGGCCTTGTCGATACGAACCCAATGCAACTTGAACGGGCTCAAATAGAGGTTGTATGCTTCATATATCGCGATCTGTTTGTTTTGCCAAACATGGAAAAAAAAGTCAACAGTTCAAAAAGTCAACATTGACGTCAGGATGACATCATGCCGACATCATCATGCTGATGTGGCAACATCTAGAGGTGACACATAGCATTTGGTTGTATAGTTGATGTGTCAAGGTACAATTGGATGTTGATGTGGCAGGTACAGGTGGACCAATCCAAGAGTGACACGTGTCACCACTATAAGGGTGACAGGTGGCACATCCATACGACGTATGTACGACACGTGGTAGACAGTAACTGGGCAAGTGTGGTGACTGGGAATACAACCGAACCAATAGAAGATTGACATGTGGCATTATATTCGATGAATGAGAAGGTGCAACGTGGCACCCATGTATTAGTTTGTTGGTTGCAAACATTTTTGGACTCCATGAGGTTCGATCACGCGACCTCCCACCATGAAACGTCTTTGTAGGGTCGCGCAAGCCATCCCGCCCTCACTGTAGTTCTTAACCTCTAAGTTCAATATTAGTATTTAAGTTTGTTGGTATGTGTTGTGGCAAAGGTTAGGGTTGGGGCTAGGCCCCAACCGCCGACGTGATACCATGACTACACTCATATAAACACTCTCCTATTCTGGATTGGCGCGAATGGTTTTGGATCCAACCCCCAGTTTCGGTGTAACTCCATAGGACTTGGATTTTGTTGTTGTTTCACACACAGAGTGGATAGAGCATAGCCCTCGATCACATGACCTCACCATATGACCCGGGGTCTCGTCGTATAGTGTGAAGTTGTCAAGGGTCGGAGTGCGGTCAGTCAGGATATCTCTCTGACCAAGGGCACGTGACTAGAGGTTTAGATTGAGGGCCCAACAAGATAGCATGTAGGTGTAGCCACATGGGCCTTGCATGAGACCAGGAGCCAAGAATCCGGGAGGGGGCTAGCGCCTAACTACTAGCGCTCGACCACATGGGGCACGCTAATACAACCAGGAGCCAACGAAAAGGGGGTTGCACCCAATTTATGTGAAAAAATGGGTTTTCATACTTTGTATTATGGTTTTTATTGATTTATTTAGTAGAATTGAGGGATTTTGGCTAATATTGGGAGATATTGGGCCCTTTTTGAGGCCATATATTGGGGGGAATTTGGGAGATGGTTACCAACTGTAGATCTATATAAACTAGGGGTTCTTGAATCCATGGAAGGGACGTTCAGAGTAGGTTTATGATGAATATTTTCCAAGCCAAAACCATTTTTATGCAGGGAAGCTGTTGAGGAGAGAACCTTTGCGGGCCATTTCTGGGAGCTCCGGTCATCCGATTTCAGTGTCATTTCTTTTGTTGGCTTCTAAAGATCTGGTATAACAAGAAAAAATCAATTTGTAACCTTTTTGGCACTACTGTGATGTAATTTTAAAGATTTGAACAAAAATAAGAAAGCCTCACCCACTGAGACAAAGGCGAAATTACCGAACTCTGTTATCATTCTGGTGTCTTATGGTTTGTTTTTCTTCTTATGTATTTCTAGATATGTACATGTTTATGTGGCTGCTATTTTTCTTCTATAATTCTTTTTCTTTCATTCAGCTTCGTAAATGGTTAATTAACACACGCTAAATAACTCAACCATTGTTGTTTAAAAGATACATTCGGATAAAATGGTATCATAGATAGTTGACATTTGGATTTGAGTTTGTATGTTAACCAAGGAAAATCTACATCATAGTGAATACGAGCTTGTTGAAGAGAATCCATTGATTGTATTGAGAAAGAGAACTTCTCAAAGAGAGAAGATGGCATCGGAAGAGGGACTTTCTCAAGATGAGAAAGAGTTTCAAAACAATTTCTTCACCATGTCAAAGATGATGAAGGTTTTGTATGAGGACTACTTGGAACAAAAGAAACTGAATCTGGGTGAATCTTCAAAGGGAAAATGTGAAGAAGGAGAGGATCCTCCTAAAATTCCTCCTTCACCTCCATCTTCACCTCCTTCTTCAAGTTCAAGTTCTAAATCCACTGCAAAGAAACATGTCCATACACATAAGAATGAAATGCCTTTATTTAAACTTGATGTTAAATTAGAATTACCCATGTATGATGGTGAAGTTAATCCAAAGATACTTGACAATTGGGTCAACAGATGGAGGTTTATTGCTGTGTGCAACAAATCAAGGTTGAGACAACTCAGATCAAGTTGACATCAGTTAGACTTGCAGGCACAACACTCATCTGGTAGAAAATCAAGTTGCAAAATGGCACGCAACAAGTGGGTAATGTATTTCCATCATGGAAAAGTTTTATTTCTACACTTAGAAAGCAATTCTATCCTTTGGGTTATAAAGAGAAAGCGTTAATTGAATGACAAGCTTGAAAACTAAGAAAAGGAAAAACAATGCAAGAATACACAGATGGATTTTGTAAGATGGCATTGATGTTAGATATTCCTTTACATACCCAAAAAACTCTTATGAAATATATAGGAGGTTTACGTGCACATATTCAAAATAATGTATTCATGTTTGGACCTACTAATCTTGATAAGGTTTCTGTTCAATCGACATACATTGAAGCAGGGAAAACAAGGGTCGATGTACCAGGGGAATCATCTTCAAGGAAAGAGGACAAAAGAAAGTGGCATGGAAAGAAGGAAAATTCAATGGAAAGAAAGGAAGAGAAGCCCTCTTGCAAGCATTGAAAGAAATAAGGGCATGATGAGGACCGTTGTTGGAAATTGCATCCCGAGAAGAGACTGAAGTGGTTCAAATAAAGGAAAGGGAGGAAAACATTTGCAGCAACAACACAACCCACAGACTTGTGATCAGATTCAGGTGATGAATCTAAAGTCTCATTGGTTTGTTTGACAGGTAAAATTGGTGAAGGATTTGATTGTAGAAGTAAATTGTTTCACATAAGGGTCATCATGAGGCACACTAAGGTTGACACATTGATAGATAGTGGATCCCAATCTAACTTAATTTATGAGGAATTGGTTAAATAGTTGGGATTAAAAACACATATGCATCATAAGCCTTACACACTTAAATGGATAAGCAACAATCATCAATTACACATAGCAAAGGAGTGCACATTAAAATTTGCAATTTCATCTAAGTTTGTGGACAAGGTAACATGTGATGTGGTGCCACTAAGTGAATGTGGAATGATCTTAGGAAGTCCATACTTGTATGATCGTAAAACAATATTCTACAGGGAAAATAATCAATATCATTTAACCCAAGCAGGTCAAGAATATGTGGTTCATGCTCATCATTTAAAGGCAAATACAAATATTCAAACTATGGAACAATTAAGAAAATTATCTCAAGCAAGAAACACTCCTTTAATTTTTTCAAATCAAGTAATATATATTAAGAAAGAACATGAGATGATCGTAGAATGGAAAATCAATCACAGTTTTCTTGAAGATAAACTAATGTTGTGAAAATATTACAAACATATCAGCTCATTTTCAGTCATATTTTTTATGCTATCATTAGTAATGTTGTCTACATGGATGATAATGGCTTCAGTAAGATGTGATAGGGTACAAATGGGTAACAATATTCTCTGAGTTATCATGATTGTTTTACAGTTGATCTTGATGAGACAGGTGCATAGGACAGAGTTCAAAGATAGAGAACAAGTCTGGTGGCCTAACCCGAACTTGATGAATGTTTAGTAACCTTTTGGGGACCAAAAGGTCTTTAGTGGGGAGGTGTGATCCAGAATTGGATCCAGGATCTTGATGGGGCTTAGAAAGGCCTAAAAATAAAAATTCTCATTATGGATTCCAAACGAACATGTGCATAGTCCTCGTCTATATGAACCCAATGCAACCTGAATGGGCTCAAAGAGATGTCATATGCTTCAGATATCATGATCTGTTAGTTTTTCCAAACAGGAAAAAAAATTCAATAGTCAACATGCTAAAAAGTCAATGCTGACATCAACATGATGTCATGCGGAAGTCATCATGCTGACGTGGCAATGTTTGAAGGTGACACATGGTAGTTGGCCATACAGATGGAATGGTAGAGTACAGTTGGATGTTTATGTGGCAAGTACAGGTGGACCAATCTGAGAGTGACATGTGTCACCATAGCAAGGGTGACACGTGGCATGCTCGTACGACGTATGTACGACACATGGAAGACAGTGACTGAGAAGAAAACTAGACCAATAAGAAATTGACACGTGGCATTGTATTTGATGAATGTGAAGGTGCCATGTGGCACCCATCTATTGGCTCGTTGGTTACAATTGTTTTTGGACTCCATGAGGTTTGATTGCGCGACCTCCCACCGGGCAACGTCTTGGCAGGGTCGGGCTAGCTAGCCCACCCTCACTGTAGTTCTTAGCCTCTAAGATCAAACTTCGTATTTAAGTTTGTTGGTATGTGTTGTTGGAGGAGGTTAGGGCTAGGGCTAGGCCCCAACCCCTGGTTAGGTACCATATGACTACACTCATATAATCGCTCTCTTATTTTGGATTGCCACGAATGCTTGTGGATCTAGCCCCTAGTTTCAGTGTAACTCCATAGGACCTGGCCTTTGTTGTTGTTTTGCACAAGGAATGGATAGATCATAGCCCTCGATCACATGACCTCCCCATATGACCCGGGTCTCATCGTATAGCATGGGAGTTGTTAAGGGTCGGTGCCTGGTCGGTCGGGGTGCGAGAGTTGTTAAGGGTTCGTGCTCAGTCGGTCGGGCTAGCCCACCGACCAAGGGCACCCAACCAAGTGTTTATATTGAGGGCCCAACAAGATAATGTGTAGGTGTGGCCACATGGGCCTTACACGAGACCAGGAACCAAGAATCCATGAGGGGGATAACGCCTAACTACTAGCACTCGATCACATGGAGTGCACTAATACCACCAGGAGCCAACGAAAAGGGGGTTGCACCCAATTTATGTTCAAAAATGGGTTTTCATACTTTTTATTATGATTTTTTATTGATTTATTCAACAGAATTGAGGGATTTTGGATAATATTGGGAGATATTGAGCCCTTTTTGAGGCCATATCTTGGGGTGAAGTTGGGAGATGGTTACCAACTTCAGATATATATAAACTAGGGGTTCTTGAAGGCATGGACGAGACATTCAAAGCATGTTTATGCTGAAGATTTTCCAAGCCAAATACATTTTTATGTAGGGAAGTTGTTGAGGAGAGCACCTTTGTGAACCATTTATGGGAGCTTCGGTCATCTAATTTCAATGTCGTTTCTTTTGTTGGGTTCGATACATCTGGTATAAAAATAACATATCAATTTGTAACCTTTTTTGCGCTACTGTGATGTACTTTTAAATCTTTGAACAAAAATAAGAAAGCATCACCCATTGAGACACGCCAGGAGACATAGGCGAGATTGTCGAACTCTATTATCATTTTGGCGTCTTATGGTTTGTTTTTATTCTTATCTATTTACCGATATGTACATGTTTACATGGTTGCTATGTTTCTTCTATAATTCTTCTTCTTTCATTCAACTTCCTAAATGGTTAATTGACGCATGCTAAATAACTCAACCATTTCCATTTAAAATATCCATTCGGATTAGGGACTCTATGCATAGTATGTTACTTAAATAAGACCAATTTAATTCATATTAGACTTCACAATAAAGACCCTTTCAATCACTACATGTACATGTATACATTTTAGATTAGTGCAATTGTTTTTTACATAGAAACATGTTATTTTTAACATATGAATTCGACCTTTTAGAAAAAAATAGTTTGGATAAAATTATCATTACAATGCCTTAGAAGGACTTTTATAGTATGGGAAATGAAGTTACTATCCTTTTGTTAGGATATTTTAATTCTATAAGAATAGGTAACCAATCTATTATCGTAAGCAATAATTCCAACCCTAATCTCTATTGTTAGATCAGGACCTTGTTTTATCTAGTAGATACAAAAGAATATCTAAATACTTGGTTGGGAACTTGCTCAATTATGAACTAATCAAGATTTGTAGTTCTCAATATCTAATAATTTGAAATAGTCTAATGAAGTGGACAAATCCATTTGAATGATTTGTATCCATGGGATTTCTAGTAGTATCATAGATTATGTGACATTTGATATCCCCGTATACAACAAAACAATAAATTTTGACATATTAGACAACCATGCATGAGACTTTGATCATAGATCTTTAACTCTAACTCTAAACTTTGTCATGCATGAAATCCAAATGGAAGAGAATTCTAATAACCAAAAGCACTCAATCTTCAGCAAAAATAGAGATGATATTTTTCTAAATAATTTAAACAGTAAAGGACAATATTTAAGACCTCGATCATGATTTTACAACAACACTCTCTACTTCCATTGACAAGTTCTCTAGTGAGATGTCATGTAAAAAGGAAAATAGAATAGTCAATCAATGGTATACTAAAAAGAATAAAATTACTGGAAGATTCATTAGGATGCGTTTAAGATGTATATACAATTTTAAAAGATAAATAGGTACAAATACCTAGTTAAAATAAATGAAGGTACTATATAAATAAAAAGTGAAAGAAGATTTTAAACCCCCATAATATAGATCCTAAGAAATTATAGAGGTAACTTATAAGTCACCAAACTAAAGAAAATAATATGATTTCCTTAAAGAACTGGAATTCTTACCTTAAAAAGCTTTATGAATCCCCTGATATCATGGATACGATTCACACCCTTTTGTAGAAAAATATTTTTTTTCTTTAAAAGACATAAAGTTTGGGGTTAAGTGGATCAGAAAAGGGAAAGATAAGGATACTATGAATGAATTCTTAAAATTGTAGGTCATATCATCATCTCTCACATTCACAAGCTCTTCAATCCAGTAGAGTTTCCTTAAATCATGGACACAAATAATAAATGTTCCTAATTTTAAAAAAAGGATAAAGACAACCCATGTAATTATAGAACCCTTATGATTATCCCTCGTTTATACAAAATATATGAAATTATTTGAGAGAAGAAGATCAACATACAACTAGAAATTCAGGGGAAAAGGGCCAAGTCTAGGTTATATTTTGTTCCATTGTGGACCACGTTGGTATGCTTAGGGTCATTGAGGAGGGGTGTCATAATAAAAAAACCAATATCATGTGTTGCTTTGTTGAATTTAGAAAAACTTTTGATACAATTCTAGAACTAACCTTTGGAATAGATTAGAAGAGCTAAAATTTCCTTTGAAGTTGAGAGCTTTAGTGATAAGATTGTATGAGAAGATTATTTCCATGCTCAAAAGTATTGAGGGTTGGTTGAAATACATTGACTGCAATATTCAAATTAAGGTTATTCTTGATACCCTACCCTTTTTGGCATATAAATTGACAAGTTAGAGGGTTGTTTGGAAGAAGTAGGTTGTGTATGCATGGCTTTAGTTAGAATAACCATCAACCTTCTTATTTATACAGATGATATTTTTCTTATGGTGATATATCCCTATGATCTCGATAAGAAACAAATAATTCTGAAGGATTTATGCTCTACTATGGTTATCACTATTAACATTGACAAAACAAATGTTATGATAATCAAATCCAAAAACACCACTTATAATAATTTTGTGTATGATAACAACATTGTAGAAGAAGTGATTTCATACAAATATCTTTGAATTAGTCTAAATTACTAGCATAATTGGAACTATAGTGTTGAGAAAAGAATAAATTGAGGGTGGAAAGATTTATTTGGCCTTGAAAACAATTGCATATCAATGGATCTTTGGTTATGGGATAAAACAAAACTTCTCTTTGAGATTCTTCTAACTCTTGTTATCTCATATGGTTGTGAAGTTTGGGGCTACACCATCTATAGAGAATCATGGAGAAAGATTGAGCAATTGTATAAGTGTTTTATAACTTATAAAATTAAAATTAAATGCAGTATACCCTACCCTATCCTCCTCATAGAAGCAAGTATTTCTCCCATCGAGAGGATGGCTATGAGTACGACCTTATGCACAAGAACAAGACAAACATGGAATAGAAGAGGGTTCCTAATATTTCCTCCAACTCTAGTCAAAACCACTTGTGGCCCAAACGAGGTTGACATAAAGATGCCAATTCTTAGCTAAATCATTGAGGAATTGAGGAGTATGTCACTTTTCATTAGATCAATAATATTAAAATATTAATACATCTAAATTTAAGAGAAACTGTGGTGCCATAAAGAATTAAAGGATAAGAGAAAATTAAGATATTGTAATGAGGGATTAACCATAATCTCAAATATCAAAGTATCTCTTTATTTTAACTAGTGTAAACAAGAAAACCAACATTGGTAAAATAAAAACAAAATCTATGAGCTTGCTAGTGAAACAAGACATTTGACAACTCCTAAAATGTAGTCGGTAAAAAGAATTTGTCATCTTTGTGACACTAACACGATTAAAGATGAAAAGCACTTTCTCTTAAAATTTCTTTTATGTAGCCACATTAAATCTCAATTTCAAACTACACTTTATAATAGTAAGTTTCTTAACCTTTTAAATCATAGAAACTATGATGATTTAAGAATGCTTATGTTCAAACTTTTAGAATACATAAAAAATTCTAAACCAAAACCAAGTAATTCCTTACCTTTTCTTCTTAAAGTTAGGTAAGCCAAAATTCATCTTATGAGATATTAATAACTATCCTCCTTATAATCAACTACATTATATATATATATATATATATATATATATATATATATATATATATATATATATATATATATATATATATATTCATTTCATGTGGTTCATGGGGAGGCTGAGTATTTTGGAAATATTGGGGGTTCAATAGAAAGAGCGTCTTATATACCAATTTAAAGGCACAACATGTCACTCACAAGGAATTAAACTCTAATGCTTTAATATAATCATTATTTATATAATAATTAAAAACATATACTTCTCATAAATTTTCATTAAACACAAATTTTTAAAATGAGAAATTGATTAAAAAAAAAAAGGAATCGGTAACTATAGGATAGTGTCTTCGAATTCATTATAGATAGAGGTTCAAGTCTAGTCATCACCATTTTAACTATTTCAACCCAAGTTAAAATTGATATTTTTTGGATGAATGCATTTTATTTTAAGTAATTAATTGAGTTTAGTTTGGATGGTTAAGAAGACATTCTTAACTTTCTCAGTCTATAAACTCTTGAAGAGTATATTATTATAATGGTTTCCAGTCTTATTGTTGACCAACCTTGTATCCTAAAGATTTTAGGATATTACTATAACCCTAAAAAATATTTGAATTTCTGAGGAATAAATAGATTCAGGGTTCTGAAAATTCCTTGAAACACTTCAATTATACATCACTAAAATCTTTAGATCCAACAATTTCTGACCCAATTTCAAACAAAATTTAAATGATAATATCACCAAACCACAGACAAAATCTTTAGATCCAACAATTTCTAACCCAATTTCAAACAAAATTTAAATGATAATATCACCAAACCAGAGACAAAACTTAGAATCTCTAAACTACAATTAAATGCAAATACATGATCGTTTGAGTAATCGAAGAAAACTGATCCATCCGCCAATGGCTTGAATAGCCTTTGTTTCTTTGGGTAGTCACTAATTTGCTCTATCGATTGCTGCCACCGAAAGCATACTGGATTGCCCCAAAACCTTCTTTATTTCATTCATTCAGGGTTCGGACCATCATTATTTCTGTGGGCTATTTATTCAATCATTGTTATCGTGCACAATTTGTACGATATTCCAGGCGTTCTTGTCAAAATAAACTCATATAAATGTAAAAGTTCACCGTGAAGAGTGTGAATGCAGGTATGCAATCGCTTTCGTTTCGGTTTTTCGGGAATAAGGCCAGATCTCACAATCTTCTCCGTGTTCAGGGCTTTGTCAACCATGTTAAATTGTAAAATTGCATTTCCATAATGTAACGTGTTTGACTATGCCATACGAAAGCTCTTTTTAATTGTATCAAGTCCACATTTAATCTTGAGAGCGCTGACGATTCTGATGAACGTGGTGGTCTTTTTACACCGAAAAAAAATAATATTTTTATGCGTTATTTTACAGTTTTTTTACGGCGACGTTCCAGTAAACGAGCATAGTCACCTATTCAACTTATCGTACACGTGGCGTAAGAATCCGTACACTTTGAGGCAAAATTAACCAGTGATTTGTACCGTACACTGCGGGCAGAAAATTCCCCCAGGTGGTTTGAGCAACGTGCGACAGTACAATGTTAAGCAAATAATTGAAATTTAATGGTTAACACATTTGCTGAAGAGATTATCAAAATTAGTGAAATAAAAAATTTGAGAGATTCTTGGACCCCAAGCAATGAACAAATGACCACCCAATTATGAAGCAGTAGTCTAAATGTTATACCAAATGATTTTTTTTGGGTGATTTTTTCTGAGAATATTTGTCATTGTTAGATTCACAGATTTGAGTGATTGTTTCTGTATAATCTGTGTTTAGAAGGTTTCTCAGCATGCTGAATCCATTTCTTTATTCAAAAATAGATTTCAAACAACAAAAAATAGTGATTTCTTGCAGATTTATGTAGCCGGATTCAACTGAATATGTTAGAGAAAACCTAACATCTATTTTAATCTTGATTTTATCAAGTATTGAGATGAATAAAATTTGGATAAAATTCATAAAAATACAAACTTTTTTTCAAGTTTTTACTTCTTAAAAAAGATTTTCACCTTTACAGATCTGATTTTTATAAACACTTAAGAAAATCTAAATTAAGATAGATTTACAATATATATCACAATGGACAACAAAATTAAAATGTTACATATTCAATGTACTAGGTGTTTATGTTTGAAGGGATCTAAATCCTAATTTTGGAAGTTATCAAAGTGAAATTTAAAACTACATATCCAACAAAATTAAAATGTTACATATTCAATGTACTAGGTGTTTATGTTTGAAGGGATGAAATCCTAATTTTGGAAGTTATCAAAGTGAAATTTAAAACTACATATCCTTTATTTAGTCGAGCTAGAAAGGAAAATATCTTTATTTAGTTGTTTATTGACACCAAAATAAATTTAAAAACTAATAAAAAAAAAGAAAATGCAATATTGGGATGTCTTACTAACTTTCATGGTTATTTATCCATGTTATAAGAAACTTAGAATACAATAACTTTCATGGTTGTTTATCCATGTTATAAGAAACTTAAAATACAATAGGAGAGAACCAAATGAAATATTAGTCAAAATAATTTTTTCTAACTATTATTAACATATACATGATTGATATAAAGAGGTCCATTGACATTTGTTAAATTTTAATTATTGGTTCTCCTCATCTACATTAAAATATTTTTCTTATTCACATATTAAAATATATTTTTTTATTTTTAAAAATGTAATCCACTTTGAACACTAAATTATATATCTGTGTTACATTAATGGAACTCTTTGAGCACTTATTAACTTATGGGTGTTTTATAGATTAATACATGTTATTTGATTATATGTGAAGTTTATGTTTTTCATTTTGGATTATGAAGTTGCTAGTTTTAGTTAGATGTGAAAGATTCTCTCCAACTAGTTTATGTTCTAAGTTAGTGTGTGTTTGAAATACACTCCCAACATCTCTCTTTAGGTAAATTTATATATGTATTATTAAATTGTTGAATAGATCATTTAAACACATTTTTGATGTGTGAAAACATGTTTACTCTTCCTTTTCTTATGACAAGTGAAGTATGTAGATCTTAAACAAGCATTAAACTAAGATGTTAAAGATGCATGCAAAGACACCATGTGCATGTCATTAAAGAAACATGCATGTAGAAGCATTTGGTCATATTACATATCATTATCTTTTGTTGACTATTGTATTCCTTCATGGAAACACTTTGCAATGTAAAATTCATTCTTGACTCCGTGTGATAAGGTGTATTCTAGCCAAAATAAAAATATAGCTACATATTTTGTCTCCTCTAAATGTTCCTTAATGAGTTGGTGTTTGATGATGATGGTGTCATAAGACCACACATTAATGAAAATCATAGAATCTATAATATTAACTCAAATACATCTTGTATCTAGACTATTTTCTTAGATAACTGGCAAGCACCATGAATAGATACCTAGGTGTTCGAGGATATGGAAATGTGTCCTTAGGATGGATAGTTGTTCAATATTTACGGTCAAGTTGATGTCAGGCCATAGAGTGCAACATGTTCCTATTCAATATGTATTTTTCTAATGTTTGGCCCCAAGGTACAATTTCTTCCTACCTAGTATGGCGTTCAAGATGACAACCTTATAAGTGAATGAAGGAGCATAGACACCTTTTGTTGAGAGATGGAAGCGAGTTCAGTAGGTTATTGTGGTAGCTAAAGATGTAATGAAGTTGCATTGTTATTGTTGAAGAAGCCAAGTGTTAATTGTATAATTATTTCTTAGTTGGAATAGTGGGATTGTAACAGAGATAGACACTGATGTTGTTTTGAATGAAACAAAGAGTTTTTTATCTTTATCCAAAAAGGTTATGAGCATAGATATGGTAGTAACATTAGATATTTTTTGATGATGGAAAAACAAAGAATTTTTTTTGTTGTGCTTAATAAAAGAAATGACCATGTGGAAATGTGAACCACACCTTGTTTTTTATGGCAAGTTTAGGATGGTATGTGTAGATCTTATGTATTGGTCCTTGAATATTTTTGAGATTGTATCTCACCAAAAGTTGGTAGTTTCAAAGAGTATTATAATACTATCTATGTAATATTATAAAATCGTGTACTTGTCATCTCTATGACATGAAGTATGTAAATGGTGTGTACATGTATCTATGTATGGAACACATAAAGGGATATCATTGTAAGGCATCGATGGGCATGTATACCCCTTTTGCATGTGTCCTTGAATATTTGGATATCTTGTTCCATATAGTGTTGTACATCTAAATGTCATTAAAACTTGGAGGAATGGGTCATGTTTCAATTGAATGCTTTGTGCATGGACCATGTTGATTGTGGAATCTTAGAGGTGTGGTAGGCCTAGAATCTTGAAGTTATCTATACATTCAGGGGGAGGTAGTCAACAAGTTGAATGAACCATCTACTTGAAATACATACTAATTGAACATGAATGATACATTATATAAATTTTCATCTACATTGGTACTTTATGGGTGGAAAAATTGGAGGAATTGGTTTGCAAGGACCGTTTTAGTGGCAAGTTCTACTTTGGAAATTTGGGGTTTGGAACCTTCCAGAGCCATTTTGAGGCATCAAACGACACTTTATGGGTTCAAAAATTCACAAGCATAGTTGATAATCATTAACACCATTCTAGACACTAACACCTTTCCAACAGTGCAAAAATCCCCTCAATCAATGCTCGTATGGGGAAGTTATTCCTCATGTAAGTTGACCTACCTTGTTGAACACCATGGTATCAAGTGGATGCCACGTTATCCCCCATTACTAACACATGTGAGGCTAGATAAATGTGGAATTTAGAGAATAATCTAGAAGGTCGAAAACTCTATCACTAATTAAGGGTTAAGGAATGAAAAAAACCTAACCCTAAACGACTATACAACTATGTTAAATATTGGGTTGTTATGAAGAGAAAAGGTTCCACTCTTTAGCATTTTACTTGTTCCATAGTTGAGTAGAGCATATAGGAGCGAGATTTGAAAGCATAACATAGGAGGAAGAAGATTCTATAGCATACATTCAGGCTATAGTGTCAAAGGAGACTCTACGGTGAGTGTCTCTTTCTTTGTAATTTCATTTTCATAAATTAAGAAAAGAGTGCAAAGCATAGGCCTCACCTTTTATCTAAGTTTTCTCCCATATCATGTTTCTCATGATACATCTTGTGATCATTTGTGTGGATGGTGTGTGTTCATTTGCTTGTTCTTTCATTTTATTATTTTATTTATTTTCATAAATTTGAGCAATAAGCTAGTGCTAAAAATATTGACATCTGAGGAAATAAACCTACACAATAAAAAGTATATTACAATATCTGTTGTGACAAATTATTCCAATGGAATATCCATAAAATTTTACAAATCATATTGGCATAAGAGCAATTTTCATTGGGGTATTTGTGGGAAGTTGTGGGATCCATTAATTGGATTAAGAAGGACGTTGCAAGAGAAGCCTAATCATGGAAGATGAGTCTATTAATAAAATACGTTGGGATGAAACATAAGAGATATTTGTGAGGATGGATGAGAAAGTCATTGATATCTCTCACAACATGGCCCTCCTCATGGAAAATTTAACAAACAAGTTCATACCTTTTGGGGAGGTTGGCGGTTCTAACTTTGAAGTTGAATCATATGAGAAAGCAAGAGATAGTGACCACCTAGAAAAAGAGTAGAAAAAAAAGGATGAGAAAGAAAAAACAAGGTCCAATTCCATCATTCCTTAATAACCTATATTCAAAATAGAAGTGAAAGTTGACATCAAGTCCTATCAAGGTGAGATCAATGTTGTTAAGTTGAATCATTGGTTGCAACAATTATAAGTGTGTTTTAGTGTCCATAATATAGATTAACAACAAAATATTACATTTTTCGTGACTGAAACTAGAGGGCCATGCACTAACCTAGTGGGAAATCCACATAGGGACACTTAGGATGGAGGGTGATAAAGTAGTAACTAAGTGGAAGGAATTTAAACCCCTCACCAAGTCACAGTTTTACCCTATCGGGTATGTAGCAGAACAATGGATATATTAGCATCACTTCAGGAAGAGGAAGGGGTAGAGTGTGTAAGAGTACACTTCCAAGTATAGGAAGATGGCAATCATGTTGAGTATCTTTCTCAAGAACCCAAACTTAATCCTCAAGTATTTGGGGAGTCTACATAGTCATTTGCAAAAACAAGTGATTCTTTTCAAAACCAGGACCGTTGATGAGGCCTATGTGAAATAACAACACCTGGAGAAAATACGCCATAAGGAAGGGTAGCCATGTGTTTCTAAATAGAAATACCACTGAGATTATTCCAAGGAGGGGAAGAAGAAGTGGAAAGGAAAATAAAATAAAATGGCATCTATTGCACATCAGTGCAATGATCCAAGAAACCACTACAACAATTGGAATATCAATGGTCACATTGAAGATAAGTGTTTGAAGCTACATCTAGAGTTGAATCAAAAAATCCATAAGAAGGATGCCAAGAAGAAGAACCTATTGGGTATGGATTCAAGAAACTAGGTAGAGAGAATATTGGATGTGGATGCGAATATTATTCACATTTCAGTGTAGAAGGAGGTGAATTTGAGTAGCCTTCATCACAAGGAAGAGAATGAGATGACTAAAATATTCCACATTGAGATCTAGGTAAAAAATAACAAGGTAGATGGTCTATTCAATTATGTTTCATAGGCCAACCTCATAGTAGGCAATCTGGTCAACAAGCTTGGGCTAGACGTTCATGATCATCCAAGAACATATCTATTGGGATGGGTGTTGGTTACTATTATAATTTATCAATTATCTACTCTGATATTACCTTACGTTCATAAGTTAACTCGGGTTCAGATTTAACAAGCTTCCAACAAAATCCCTCTAAAACTATCGCCCCCCCTTGTAAACCAAAAGGCAAGAATCACATAGGGTGTACTGGGTAGTATCAACCGAGATAGCTCTATGGGTAGATGCAATACTTAGATGATTGCAACCATGGAATGAATGAAGATATGTGGTTGTACCTTGTGATATTTATTTATTTAGTCTAACCTCTTGATTTAAACATTCATTCTTATACATGCATGTGGAGTATCAGATCTAACTAGTTCCTTCATTCATTCATCTAGCATTTAATCCTTAACAACAATGGAAATGAACAATTTTAATAGTATAATACAATATTTACCATGTTTCACCCCCTCCTGGGCTACGTCCACAAAGATCTGGCTCTCAAGCTCTTTATTTTGTCTCAGCAATATGTCGCACCACACATGTTTACAGTCTTGGATCTTACAATCTCAACAGGCTTCCCGATCCCTTTGAGGCTGACTAGATCGCACCAGGATCCTCATCCTGTGATCTAACCCTCGGTTTCAAGTTGCTCAATTATTCTCTAGCTCACCAACTTACCAAATGTTGAATTTATTACAAACCTTACAACTTTCAAACTCTCTCTACCTCCTAGGTACTACTGATCTCTTCGTGTATCTATCCAACTTAGGTAATACAATATTAGACCTCCTAAGTACTACTTATATCTATCTTTGTCTCATTATCCATTACAATATATTGCAAAAACCCTAACCCTAACGTAGTTAGGTCTCCCTTGCATGCACTCCTCGCATGCTTCCATCGCACGTGCTTCTTTTCCTTTCAGCTATCCTTTATTCCCTTGGTGCTTCTCTACTCAAAAATAGTATTTTCCCCATAATGGGTCTGTGTCCAATAGGCCCCCAACACCGACATGTGGCTCATCCTGATTCACCTATTCTTTGCGCACTTCTTCAACAACTCATGCTAGAGTGTGGAACATGTCTGCGAGTTCCCTTCCTTGTGTTTGAGCTTGTGCGATCTTTTCTGTGAGCGCATCTAACACTTGCGCTGTGATCTCCTCCATGATAATTTATGTGCATTCTTCCTGTGTTTGCGCCATGTTATTCTTTTCCTCCTCTGCATGTGAAATGACCTCCACTGCTATCTCTTGGAGAGCTTCCATTTGATCTTGTCAGTCCTTCTTTTGTGTCTACACAACTACTAGCTCTGCTTGCAGCTTCTTCATGTCTTTCATTCATTTGAGGCGCTCAATGATCTTCATCATTTTCTACCTCTGCTTGAGGTCTTGGATGGCTACGCTTATATTTTCCTCTTCCTAGTCCCAGTGTTGGACCTATTGATCTTCTTCTAGATTTGTCCATAATTGTGCTTCCCTATCAAACAAGTCAACAACTGCACTGACTGGTCATTCCATTTCATCTATCTGTCCAACTTCTTTTTTCTTCCTTTATTCCTTCACCTCTAGGGGAGTGGTAGGAATGAGTTGTTCCCATAGGTTCTAGATCTCCTTCCTGTATTGATCATTTTTTTGCAAAATATGATCAATTGTTTGCATTGTCGTGGGCTCTGTTATTTGTGCACTTTTTGGAATTTTGTCATAGGCTTCACCCACTCCCTGCTTGAGCCTTTCCACACGATATTTCTCATCTTTGGTCTCTATCTTGACTTTCTCGAGCACCAAATCAAACTCCTCTTTGCTGTCCTTTGTGTACTGCAACTCTGCTTTGTATTTTCGTGCATGCGACTCCACATCCTTCACGACACTAACTTGTAGTTTGTATAGTGCCTTGGTTGGTATCTGCTCCATTACCAACTATATCTGTACCAGATCTTTCAAGGGTGTCTTGGCTACAATCTCATCTATGTGAAACATGATGGGTGTAATGTGGAAGGTTGAGCTCGTATGTGCTATCATATGGATCACCTCATGTTCGCTTGGCGCAACCTTGACTTTTTCTTCTGATGATGCGGGGAATGATCATGTTCCTTTGTCCATCCTCTTCACTTTTATGATCTTCTCTAGGACCTGCCTTATGTCATCCATCTCGTTCTGAATTCAGTCCCTTTGGTGATGGGCTTCTTCAAACTCCTCAGCTACCCGGTCCTGGACTCTTTCGACCATGAGGTCCGCGTTGTCCTCAGTGATTTTATATTATGGCAAATGATTTTTCACCTTGGCCTTTTTGCGCGCACCCCCAGTGTGTATGATCGAACTCTTGGTCTATCCTTTTTCTTGTGGGGTAGTAGTTGATGGGGTTCCTTGTGCTATCGCAACCCCTTTTTCTGGTTCTTTCGGTGCTTGGGTGGTGTCCTTTTTCCCAGCTTGGGTACCTTTCTTTGGCACACCCCTCTTCTTTTGTTGTGATGAATTATGACTTGGATTTGGCTTCTTAGGTGCAAATGTATCCCCGACAGGTGTTTGAACTTGCCCTGCATCAGCCTCCTTACCTGTGGGCATCTCTTGCATGAGAACTGGAACTCTCCATTCATCTTTCCAATCCTCAATTGCCATCTCTATGTCTTCTTCCTTGGTGAAACATCACAATTGTATCCATTCCTTCTCGGGATCCCTTTGTTCTTGGATCCATACGATGTTCCTGGTTGCTTTGAAGGTGGCGATGTCATGGTATTGCGCGACCACTTACGGATTAATTCGCCAAGTGTTGGCAATGATTTCTTTCATGTCGTTGTAATATCCCGCAAACATTCTTGCATTTGTACTTCTAACTTTGGGGTCTGAAGTGCTCCCCAATGATGTGTACCACACTTCTCGACAACGAATGGTCCACTCGCAAAAGTATGTGTATTGCGGCTCCCTCCATCCGATCAAGGTGATCAATATGCATATCCAAGAGTAATGAAACTCTTTCCCCAGGTCCTACGCTTCTCTACAATCCTCAAGGAACATGTTTAATAAGTATGGGGCCCAGCTAAGCATAGTCCCCTCCACGCATTGTGTTGTAGCTGCGACGACCCCGATAGGGACTTCCTCCTTGCAACACTTCCTGAGCAACTTGCAAGCCATGAGTTTGGTGTCCATCCTTGTTTCTGCATTGATGATGCGCTTGATGATGATTCCACATGACCCTCTATCTGTTCCATATGTATATTTCATATCCTCTGCCAATGCCTTCTCCTTTATCTTGTCGTCGAGGTACTGCGCAAGATTCTCCCCCTGAGATGGAAGACCTGTAATATAAGAAATGAGGTCCACATATATAGAGACAGGATCTTCCACCCATAGATACCCTATGTGGGTGACTTCCATCAATTTCTTAATGAAGTTGTTTACGTCATGACCCCTTCCAAAATGTGGGATATACAACAGGTTTGTAATTATGGTGTTGGCCAATTTGGTTGCCCACATTTTTTGTTGTAAAATTGGATCATCGAAGGGTGTTGTACCCACAATGTCAAGGTAGACATGCCTTGCAAATTCAGGTAACTTTTCCACATTGGCCACATCATGGTCCGAGTATCATGGTTTTTCCACGCATCCCAGAAGGTGAGGTGTGGTCTACACCCCTTCCAGAATGCACGGTAGGACTATGGTTGTTGCAGCATGTCTGCGCAGTGATATTTCTATGGGCTCGCTAGTTCCACAATGGGTGAGGGAATTTCATCCAAGTTGAAAAATTCAGTAGTTTGTGTGGGTTCCTGTTCCATTCCCTATGGCTTCTATGGTGCTCTGTGATGGCTTCGAGTTTTTCTACAGGCCTAGATCAACGCACCTAGCTTGGGTGGTGCCATGGTGGTTAAGGTTGATTTCTACTGAGCTACTTCTTTCTGTATCTCTTTCTAAATCACTCTCTACTTCATATACTCTCTCTGTGTGTGATTTAACAGTTTCAAAATAACCATTATGTTACCCGCGTGCCTTCCTTATATAGAAAGTGTTGTGAATCTTCTTAGAGAAGCTACCCAAACTGTGGTAAATGAATTGGTGTTTCCTACGTATGTGACATTTAATTTCCTTGACACCACCATTTGATGTGATTAATGCGAAGTCGCTTCAAAATTACTTAACATTCAATTTGATAGATGTCTCCAATTGGTGCCTTTTTTTCATAACCACTATTTTTCCAATTTCTGTCTTTTTCTAACTGTTGGTCCTTTTTTCGGCGCGCTAAGTTTTCCAAGGGTGCGGTATAATGTTTAGCCAATGCGCGTGGAATTTTTTTTTTCATGCTAACTCTATTTTAGTTGTTTGATGTCTTCAGGTGTCTAGGGCGATAACCCCCTTATTACTGTGCATAGTCCTCTGTTGTCTGGTGCAATCTCTTTTATTTTTATTTTTTTACTTTCTAAGTACTAGGAGGTCGACTATCCCTATACAGTTCTATTCGACTCCCATTGATCATTCCTTTGAGTTATGTTCCTCCAAAATCCTTCAACTGTACATCTCCCCCATTTTTTACAGTGTTTACTTCATATGGTCCCAACCAATGCATTCTGAATTTTCCTAGGTGCTAAAGAGATTGAATATTGTACACCAAGACTAGGTATCCCTGCTTGAAATTTTTCCTTTGAATATGTCTATCATGCCAAGCTTGGTGAAACCCTGCTAGAATCTTATCTTCTTCCATGAGCATCAGTTGAATTATCCTTTTTTGTATTGTGCCTCGCTCTGTCATGTTAGTAATTGCTGCTACGCGCAGACTAGGTACCAAAAATTCTAATGGCACCACTACTTCTTTTCCATACACCAATCTGAATCGTGTCTTCCCTACCAACTTTTTACATGTATTTCTATGTTCCCACAGTACTGCTAGTATCTTTAAGTCCCAATCATCCCTGTTGAAATTGCAGATATTTGTCAGTGCATTCTCTAGGATCTTATTAAAGGATTTCACTATTCCATTTTATTGAGGATGATATTGTGTACTATTTTGATGACAGACTTCAAAATCCTCATTCATAGCCTTAATAGTTTTGTGAATGAAGTGATTTCCTTGGCCACCCATCAAAATTATTAGGGATCCAAATCTAGTGATCACTTGCTCAAACAAGAAATATGTTGTTGACTCTGCACTACAATATTTTACTGTTGTTTCTTCTTCCCCTCTTGTTAAGTATTTTGTCGCAGTAATAATATACCTTATTCCTGACCTCTTTGATGGTGGGTTAACTTGTCCTACAAAGTCTATTTTCCATTTTTCGAATACATGCAAGGTTACTTGTGGCCTTAGGGGCATCTCATACCCTCTATTAGGTTTACCAACCCTCTGACATACATCACATCTCTGGTAGTATTCCTTTGAATATTTTTGAACATTCTGCCACCATATTCCTACGTGCATTACCTTATGCGCGGTAGATTTTACTGCATAATTTCCTCCTGTTATTCCCTCATGGGCCTCTGCTAAAGTCCTAGGTATTTCATGTTCTAGTAGACATATTCTCAAGATGTTTTTTGCACCCATCTTGTATAACTGTCCTGAAATCAATTGATAGTTTGTAGCTCTGACTACCAAATTTTTCCTCTGCGCAGTGTTAAATTCTTGTGGTATAGTCCCTGTACTCAAGTATTGAATGATGTCAACAAAATATTCATCATCTACTTGGACTGAAAACAATTGTGCATTAGGGAATTTGGCCTCTAGATTCATAGGTTTCTCTCCATTGGTGATCCTTGATATGTGATCAGGTCCTGCATTCAACTTCCCTGGTTTGACTATCACTTTAAAGTCAAATTCCTGGAACAACAATAACCATCTACAAATTCTTCCCCCCAACACTAGCTTGTTGACTAGGTATTTGAGAGCTGAATGATATGTAAACATATTGAAATGTTTTTCCAATAAGTAATGTCTAAAATTATGAAGTGCATAGACCATATCTAGGCCTTCTCTTTCTGTGGTGTTTTAATTTTTCTCTGAATCCAACAATTTTCTGCTAGCAAATGCTATAGGGTGGTCCAATTCCTTTGTTCCTGGCTGTGCCAGAATAGCTCCAAATATTATAGCTAATGCATCTACATGCACATGAAATGTCTTTTCCCAATATGGGAATACTAGTATTGGTGCAATTACCATCTTCTCTTTTAGAGTGTCTAATCCTTGCTGATAATCCTCATTCCACTAAAACTTGTTTTCTTTTCTCAACAGTTCTCCATTGGTGCAGTGATTTTCACATACCCTTTTATGAATTTCCTGTAGTATCCTCTGTGTCCCAATGTTGCTCTTAACTAACGTACTTATTTTGTTGGTGGTAGATTAACAACATTGCAATATTGGCAGAATTTACTAGCAAGCCTTGTTTTCACACTATATGACCCAGTAGTATCCAAAAAGGTGTTCCAAAGATGCACTTCTTGATGTTTAGCAATATTTTCCACTAATTGCATCTTTCTAACATCAACCTCAACACCTCTACATGGTCTTTAAACAAACTATAGACTTTCCAATCATCCAGATATACCGCTAGAAACTCGTGGATGAATTCTTTAAATGCAACTATGACTACTCTCGAAAACATTGCTAGTGCATTCTTTAGTCTAAAAGGCATGACTATGTATTGGTAGGATCCCCATTCTATGGAAAAAGTGGTCTTGTACCTGTGTTATGGGGATATCGTGATTTGATGGTAGCCTGAGAATCCATCGATGATTGAGTAAGCTTCCTGGCCTCCTACATTCTCCAACACCTCATTTGTGAAAGGGGTAGGGAAAGGGTCATGTAGGAAAGCATCATTGAGCTTCCTCATGTCCAAAAATATCCTTATCCCTCCCTGCTTCTTCTCATGAACTACCATAGGGCTTAACCATTTTGATTATTCTACTAGTTCTATGATTCTATCCTCCAACATCCTATCAATTTTTGCATTCACTTTTTTCTTATATATTGGGTTTAATCTATAGGGTCTTTGTCTGACCAGTCTTGCCTCAGGTCTGAGAGGTATCTTCATTTCACCTATCTCTCCTTCAATGCCTTTCATTTTCATGAATGTTGTTGGGAAAAGTTAATTGTACTCGTGCAATAACTATGTTATGCTTTCTACTATTTGCTCATCCCAATAGTCTCCAATGTGGCCATTTTTCAGATTCTCAGTTGTTAAGAACCTGAATAGATCTACAAATATAATCACCACAAATATTGAATACAAAATAGATCCACAAAGAAAGATAGAAGAAACCACACTTTATTATTACCAAAACCCTTGAGGCATGGAAACACCATACAATGTATCCTATTATGGAAGGGATCCTCTCCTATTCACTTGCCTCTTCGAGGGGGCATCCTCCTATTGAGCTACAAATCACAATACAATAATTCTCTTCCTATCCCATTACATTGCTTGAACCCCTTTATATAGTGCTACCATCACCTAAGAACATTCTAGAGGATGAATCTTCTAGAAGTAGAACCTTCTAAGAAGTCTTCTTACATTTATTATATCTAACTACCATAGTGGGCCTTATTTAATAATATAGTGGACCTAGTCCACCTTACATTGAATGGTCTGCATTATTATCACTATGGGCCCTCTAGGCCCCACCACTGCCTCTCTAGATACCTTACATTCCACCCCCCTTATGAAAGCGTTGTCCTCAATGCTTGATGTACAACCATATACCAGGGTCCCATGGATAAGTGTGGACCATATTGCTGAAGTAGACTAGAGAACCAGGGTCCCATGGATAAGTGTGAACCATAGTGATGAAGTAGACTAGAGAACCAGGGTCCCATTGAGAAATCAAAGCCACCATGTTGAAGTAGTCCAACCGCCATTGTAAACCAGGGTCCCTTGTCCAAGTTCTCATGTGAACTCCACACGGAAGATATCGACACCCAATAACAAATTGAAAATGATGCTCCCAATACTGACACCTATCATGTGGATATAAATAAGAATATCCATCCACATAGTGAGAAAGGGTCAAAGCTGAATCTGGAAGGAACAATACCATTGTAGAATATGCAGGCTGGACGTTGGTAATCATAAATAGCTCCTGATGTGGGACATTGATGTTCTCTACAGAAGGTGGAGTAGAGTCATCAAATAAAATATGGAAATGGTTATCATCCCCAAAATGACAACTATCCATATACCAATCATCGCAATCAGCCTCAAAATCATACCAAGCATATATTTATTAATTATATTCATCCCTGAGGTCATCCATAAGAAATATCTCTTGCATTCTATCCAATGAATCTTGAATACTACAAAAACTATCATTGAGGCCGTTTGTGAGGCCATTTACAAAGTCATCCAATCTGTGATTCAATGTGTCAAACAATTGGGCTTTGAATGCTTCAGTAATATGTATAATTTCTTTGAGGGTTTGAGATTAAATAGGCATATGATCACCCTATGAAAATTTATGAGCTCTAAAGTCTCGTCGACGTCATGAAAAGACCCAAAAAATAGAACAAGGGTTTAAAAATAAATTACTATAGAAAATCGAGGCTTTTTCCAGAAAAAAACCTGAAAAGTTGTTGAATTTAAAATGCTCATAACTTCACTTCCCAGACTTTGTTTCGGCTGATGTTTTTTTTAAATTGGGTATTTTTCCGAAAGGAATTCAAATACCCAATTTTTTTGTCAAGTTCAGCTCATAAATCTTCATATCTGAACCTGAAGTGCACCGCCCTCTTTTTCTTCCCTAGAAAATTTCTGCAAAGAGCGAAAATTTCTTCCCTTCTTTGACCAAGGAAAGTGCTATGATACTAATTGTTAAGAACCAATGACCTGAATACAAAATTCCACAATAATACCAAATATATCTGAATACAATCACCACACAAAATATATGAAACAATATAGAAAACCACCACTTTATTATAGAAATCCTTGAGATAGGGAAACACCATACAATTGATCCTATTATGGAAGGGATCCTCTCTTGTTCACTTTCCTCTTTGAGGGGGAATCCTCCTATTGAGATACAAATCACAATACAATAATTATCTTCCTATCCCATTACATTGTTTGAACCCCTTTATATAGTTCTACCATCACCTAAGAACATTCTAGAGGAAGAATCTTCTGGAAGTAGAACCTTCTAAGAAGTCCTCTTACATTTATTATATCTAACTACCCATTTATTATATCTAACTACCATAGTGGGCCTTATTTGATAATATAGTGGATCTAGTCCACCTTACATTGAATGGCCTCCATTATTATCACTATGGGCCCTCTGCCCCTCCCCCCACTACCTCTCTAGCTACCCTACATCAGTTGTCCCAATGTTGACTTTCTTCACCTTGATCGGTACAACAAATACTTTTGATTCCATACGTGGACCTTCCACCTCTCTTTCACCTTCATCTTTTGTTATCTGAATGTTGTGTGGGTCATGTTCATCTGGTGCTTCTTCTTTCACATGGTAGCATGACAATAGTTCTCTCATTGTCTGTCTGTTATGTTGTTGATCTTCCGTCATAAGTTCAGCTTTAAGTTTCTTAATTAATATCACCCCTCTGATTTATTTGAGTGTTGAGTCTATGTCAGGGTTTTCATTTTGAAATGACAAAGTTTCTGTAAAATTCTTCCGTAATAATATCCAATCTATATTTCCTCTGTGCAATTCCTGGTCTATATACCAGTTTGCTGGAATCCATTCTAATATGTGAATAAAGTGATGAGGCCATTCCTCTGGTGGTGTCATTCTCCATAGTGTTCTTCACTTCTCCAAGTGTTTTGTTGGTGTCCCCTATCCATCATATCTATGCAGTTGGTTTCTTCCATTTTCTATGCCAAATATGATGCACGGTAACTGATTACATTGGTACCAGTCCTTGACCGTCTCTTTGTGTTCACCCTACCATCTTGCAGGTGTTTCCTTGAGTGCTATATATAGAGCTAAGAGCCTTTGATTTTCTAACACTTCATCTTCATATCTTGTTAAGAATGCTTCTAAGTCATCCACCCCATGGAATTTGGGAGGTTCTCTTATTTATGTACCTACCCATCTTACTGCACGGTCTATTCTTGCGCATATTATTGTGGAGACTCCGTGTAACCTTTGTTGCCAATTCTCCAACCCTGTATCTGAGTTCGACGTGCATGATGTGATACTTATCCAACTGAGTACCCCATCTACAGTTGGATTCACATAATCTTCTTCTCGCACGGTGGTTCTGTACAACTGGTTAATTTCCTCCAGGTCTAAACAAGTGGGTTCTATAAACCTTTGCCCTTATAATGGATCTAATGGCGCAACGACTCTATATTCTCTTGACTTGAATGACATCTTCCTCGTATTTAAGTTGATTATGGCCTGATTTTAAAATGCCCAATCCAAGACAAGCAATGTCGGATAAGGTTTTGTGCCATCCATTATCTCTATCACTTCAGAATCAGACTTAGTGCGCACTCCATCCAGATCTACTATCACCCCCTTTATCCTTCCAATTGGTAGAACACTGTGTTGATTTGCTAGTTTCAACTAAACATCTGAATATCCTAATGTGGGATTTTCCATACATTTCCATGTCTTCTTTGGTAACACATTCACTTCAGATCCTAAATCCAGTATAATATATCCCATGTTGTACTCTCCAATGTTGGTGTTTAGTTTGAATTCTCTACTTTTTCTCCTCCTTGTATGTAGATGATTAACTGTTTTCTATTCTAGATTTCCCTCTACCTATGTGCTACATATTTCTAACATATTTTTTAACACTTTAACATATGATGGATCACGTAGTAGTTTAAAACAAGATTGCATAAAAGATTTAATCATACTTACTTGTCCTAGGGGTTGTGTTTCATTAGTGTGATCCAATGATGGAGGCCTCTCGTACGTTGGGAATTCCTGACCATGTTGTGCAGTTGGTGTCGATGCAATGTCTGGCTTCAAGAATTCTTGTTTGTCCTACTTCAATATCTCCGTCTCGTTTTATGCATCAAACTGATTTTTTGGTTCGACATTCTTTTTCACCCATTGGTGTTGTGCTGGATCTTGTCTTACTGTGTCATTTCCTGTCTTAGCTCCTCCATACACAAGTATGTTGATATTTCTTTTTTCATCCCCTGATTCCACCAAAATCCACTGAGCATTCTCGTTGTTCTGATTTCTCTTTTCTTGGATCTTCCCCAATAGTGTGGGACAGTATTTTGTGTCATGATCTAATGTGTGAAGATACATACATGTCGCAGGTGGAAGTGGAAATTCTATTGCATAGTGTCCTAGTCGTTGACAATTGTGGCATACCACTGGTCCTCTGCCTCTTCCAAAGCCTCCTCTTCCTCTTCTTCCACCTCTATATCTAGCTTGATATCCTCGTAGTGTGTTATATTGGGGCACATGGTTATACTGCTTGAGATTATAACGTGGTTCTGCGGTATTGTACTACGGCTACACAGTGTTATATTGTTGTTGTGCAGTGTTATATGGGGCTAGTACTTGGTTAAACTGCAATGCAGCTTACCTGGTCATCATTTTTTCCTGCACTCTGTAAGAATCTGATGTTATTTTCCTTATTAGGTCCAATCTTTGTCGTCATGGCCTACTGACTAACAAACGTTGCAATATGAACTCTTAGGTATTGTCTAGTACTCATGCATCATTGGACATTGATATGGATCATGCCCCTGTTTCTTACACATCTCACACCATATACCTCCTGCTGGAAAAGGGTTTGGCAATCCTGTTTCCATGTACTACACGAATGTTGGGCATTCATTCTTATGGTGTCCTTCTGTCCTACATGTGGTACGCCAAACAACTTCTCTTTTGTCGTTGCCCCTGTTTTGGTTTAGCTGAAATGTTAAGTTCTTTAGATCCTCCTTCAACTCCTCTTTGGCTTGATATGTATTCTGATATTAGTTCTCTTCTAGTTGTAGGGTTGCCTACAGAGCCTCTGTCTGGGTCTAAAACTTCTATTGTCGCAAGGGGTATTTCAAGTGTGGGAGCAATGAATTGAAAAAAAGATTTCTATGTTGCATATCTATCATGACATACTTTATCTTTCCCTTCAATCATTTGAATCTTTGGTCAATCTCCCACACAGATTCTCCTAGTTTCTATATAATCTCTATCATCTCATTCATGTATTGATCCTTTGAGCTAGGCTTCTAGAATTCATTTATCAATATATTTTTTATATTCCCAATCATTTTGGTTGTCCCTGGTGGACTGTTTGTAGCTAATCTCATGTACCAATCCACTGCACAATCTCTATCATGATGGATAACTGTGTAAGTTTAGTGTCCTCATTTGTGATCTATTTTTCTTCCCAGATATTTTCATAAATGAACAAGTGCTTCTTAGGGTCCTCCGACACCTCTCCTTTGAATTATGGTAACTTGATGGTGGGATCATGTCCTGCCATCCTGAATGTTGAACTACTACCTCTGTGCGGTGTATATACTTGACTAATGCTTCCTGAACTAGCTCCCCCAGTTGTTGTTCCCAATGTAGATGTACTTCATGTTTTCTTCCTTCTCCCAAAATTTTCTTTTCTAAATGGTGGTGTTCTTATTTGTGTATTAGTCGCACATGGGTTTATGGGTTCCACACTGACACTGATATGGATAGGAGTGATGCCTTATGTTCTTGTTATTGGACCTCTCGTCTTCCTTTCATATGTCATGCACAAGATTTCGTTAATCTACTCCATATCCCGGAGATCCTCTACCTCTTTGATCCAGATTTTATGAGCATAATGAAATGAATACCAATTATTAAAAGATGCTTAACACAAAATAACAGAGATACAGTAAAACTGGTTTTTTATTCAATAAGGAAATAAGATGAAACTATAAAATGCAGCGGAAAATAATCTTGCTCGAATGGTGGTGGCTTATCTATGAGAAGAGATGTGATGGCTATGCTCATTAGAAAGAAGATGGTTACAATGAGGCTCTGAAGGCCTTTTAAAATAAACAGGAATGTCAAAAACCCTAGACATCCAAAAACCTAACCCTAGGAGATGCACTACCAAAAGTCATGTGGGCCCCTCTTAGGTAAGTTAGTACATCAACTTCCTGAGGTTGTAACTTTTTCATACGATCTCCATTTTATGTGCACGATATCTCTATGGAAAGGTATAACCGAGAAGAAATGTTTTTGATTGGCCTAAAAAATGGCCCCAAAATTTTGGAACCGAAAAAACTATCAAAAAACTGCCAAGGTGGAAAACTATTTTTCGAGCCAGTGGAATAGGAGGTTGGCCACTGATATCCACCTGGATCACTCTTCTTCATCACTTTCCAATCTCTCCCTCACGACTATGGCTCTCTTCTTGGTGTTCATCTTATATTGGTAGGGTACTCCACTGCGCATTCTTCCAGTTGTTGCCATGATCTGCTTGATCTGGTCTTCCTCCATCATGATTGGGTCCAAGGCCTCATCCTTATTTCCTTTATCCATTTCTCCCTCCATTTATCCTTCTCCTATCAGTGCTTCCCCCCTTCCCACATGCACACAGAGAAGTTTAGTTTTCTGAGACCATTGTCATTACACCTTTGTTATATAGTAATATCTTAGTGGAAGTATATAGTGATCTAATATACCTACCTCAACGTCCCTTCAATAACTCTTTCTTTGTTGCGCTATAATACTTCGCCATATCTATTGCAAATTCTGTGATAAATCCTTCAACAATGTTGTCTAACCAGAAATATATTGCATTCGTAAATTTATTGTGAACTTGTTGTAACTGCGTGATCTCTACAGGATTCCACTCTAACTGTCTGATGTGATTTGTAGGATGGTTGTCTTTCAACCTTAATATCCACTATGGCAACACATGCGGGAAATCACAGAAAAATACTTCATGCAAGTCACTGAATATGTACTTGTCCAGATATTTGAGCGGTGTTAACTTCGGGTTTCTGTTATCTTTTTGCACAAACTCCAGCTCCTTTGTTTTCAACCAACTCTCTATATATGCCTTCTTTGGGTTCCAACGTCTCAACATACACTTTTATATTTTTATTCTCTTAACATATTTTCATCAGATGTGGAATTATTTTTACACTTCTTCAATAGATCTCATTCACTCAGTCTCATCCTATTCCAACCAACAACATAACCATTTGTTGGTTTCTATTCTACTTTATCAGTTATCTACTCTGATCTTACCTTGCTGTCATAAGTTGTCCCACGTTCAGATTTAACAAGCTTCCAAAAAATCCCCCTAAAACTATCTCCCCCCCGGTAAATCAGAAGGCAACGCAACACGCAGTCACTTCGGCCCCCAATCCCCAAAAAACGTCGTTTAGTGCCTCAAAGCGACCTCAGAAGTTTGGAACCCGAAAAACTGCCAAGGTGGAAAACTATTTTTCAAGCCAGTGGAATAGGTGGGTGGCCACCGATATCCACCTAGATCAATCCTCCCTCTTTAGGAAGGAATGGTCTCCATTGCATTGGTTTCCCCCATTAGATGAGGAATTTTTTGTTGAATTTGGCCCCGAGTGAGCCACTTGCCTTGGTGCAGGAGATGCCCTGCTTTGACGACTCGATAAAGTTGGATCCTTTCCTGTCGAGTGCCCTTGATCTGTGTGTCCATAATATGATCATTGGATGCATATTTCATGCAGTTAGGGTTGAGCTATGTTGGTGTCAATTTATCTGCTATCTTTGAGGTGTCCAATAATGGTGGGAAATATAGCTAAAGAAGAGCCATGTTGAAGACTGGATGCAAAACAAGGAAGGGGGAACTGTTGAGGTCAAAAGAATTTTCACCCACAGCCTTGGTGATGGTGTACAACCCATAACAGAGTGGGAGAAGCTTCCATTGGGCCCCTGTAAGTCGTTCTTTCTACAAATGCAACAAAACTTTGTCCCCCACCTGAAACTTATGTGGCACCCGATGTTGATCATGGTATTGCTTATACTTGGCATTAGATTTGTGTAGAATATCCTGAACCTGTTGGAAGATGTGTTGGATCCTCTCAATGAACTGGGTGGATTTGTCAACTTCTGGTGGAGTAGGGGATGAATTGGTCGAGATGGTCTCCAGTGGTAGTGCAACATCCATGGGGTCCAATGGTTGGAATCCCAACCCCACCTGAAAGGGGATGTGGCCAGTCGAGCTATGTAGGGCTCGGTTGTAGCTATGCTAGATATAGGGAAGACTCTCATCCCATGTGAGGGGGTGTTTTGAATTGTACATGCAAAGGATATGCATGACCATCCGATTGATGACCTTAGTTTGACCATCTGTCTGGGGGTGGAAGGAAGTGGATTTGGTGATCTTGGTATCCAACAGTGACCAAAGGATTGACCAGAATGAGATGAGAAATTGAATGTCACGGTCTGAGATAATGGTTTGTGGGATCCCAAAATGTACCCATAATCGTTCAAATAAGAGCTTGGCAATGGCTTATGTTGTGATGTTCTTCTTGTAGGCATATATAATCACCATCTTGGAAAACCAATCAACAACCACAAAACACATTCATTTCCCGTCTTAGTCGATGGGAGTCTCGACATGTAGTCGATTGAGATGAATTACCATGTCCTATTAGGAGTAGGAAGAGGGGTGTACATGCCCTGTTTCTTAGTGTTCGGTTTGGCAGTAGTGTAGGCAGTGCAAGACCTGATATCCGACATCTTGTCAAAGTTTCAGCCAATAGAAATGTTTCTGCAACACTGCCACTGTCTTTTTGATGCCAAAGTGTCCTGCCACCCGACTATAGTGAGATTCCCAAATTATCTTCATGCGCTCGCTTGATGGAATGTAGAGATGGCCCATACAACACAACAACCCATCCTGAAGATGGAAACTAGCGATCACTGAGTTGGCGCCCAACATTTGCTAGGTTGTGGAGAGGTCGGGGTCTGTCTCATAGAGGCGGGGCCATCTGAAGGTCTCATGGTTGCAAGAGTCTAGCACCATGGTGAGTGTCGCAACTGGAGTTCAGCTGAGGCAGTCAACAACTCGGTTGGTACTTCCTGTTTTATACTTGATGTTGAGGTGGAACTGTTGTAAGCATGTTGACCACTTCTGATGGCAGTCATTCAACAATTTTCCTTGGGTCTGGATGAAATGTAGTTTCTTGTGATCGATGTGGATGATTATCTCCTTCCCAAGAATGTAATGTCTCCACTAGCGACAAACTTTCACAATGGAGTAAATTTATTTGTCATAATTAGGGTACTTACTGACAACATCAGATAGTGTCTCACTATGATATGCCACGGGGTGGCCGTGTTGAGTGAGAATGACACCCATGTCATAGTTTGAAGCATCAGTCTTGATATCAAATGGATGTTGTAGGTCTGGTAATGAAAGTATCGGGGATGAGAACAAATGCTTATTCAAGTCATCGAAGGCTTGTTTTTAGGATAGGCCCCACACAAATTTTTCCTTACCTTCACCCCTGGTTACTTGGCTGAGGGCCCATGTGATATGAGAGAATCCCAACATAGACCTGGGATAGAAATTGGCGAGGGCCAAGAAGCCCTAAAGTTTAGTGAGTGTGGTTGGGGCTGGCCAATCACGGATTACCTAGATCTTGGTTGGATCCACATGCACACCATGATGATCAATGATGTGGCCTAAATAATTGACCATGTCCATGTTGAAGGAGCATTTTTCCAAGTTTGCATATAGTTTGTGTTGTCACAGAGTGTGCAAAACCTGCTGAATATGAAGCAAGTGTTCCACCCAAGTCTTTTTGTGTATGAGGATGTCATCTAGATACACCACTACAAAATTATTTGTGAAAGGTCGTAGGATATAGTCCATCATCCTCATAAAAGTTGCTGGAGCATTTTTCAAACCAAAGGGCATGACCAGCCATTCAAAATGACATTCTTTTGGCTTGAAGGAAGTCTTCCATACATCTGTCTGTTCGATTGGGACCTGGTTGTAGCCAGACTTCAGATCAATCTTACTGAAGTATTTGGCCCCCTGTGAGATGATCAAGGAGGTCATCTATTCGGGGAATTGGGTACCAATTTCAGAATGTGATTTTATTCAGGGCTTGGTAATCAATGCAGAGTCGCCAAGTCCCATCTTTCTTCTGCACCAGCACGATTTGGCTCCAACGAGGTGATGAGATGGGATGGATGTGCCACTTGTGGAGAATTTCTTGGATCTGCCTCTTGATCTCCTCATTTTCTAACAGAGAGTGGTGATAAAATGGCCGATTGGGTAGTAGTGTGTCTGGGGTCAGATCGATGGGATGCTTGACCTGGAAATGTAGAGGTACCCCGGTAGGAGAGGAGAAGATATATGAGTATTCTTCCATGTCCTTATCTACTTGCTTATGTTGTGTGGAGAGATCGGTCGCGGAGGCTCTGGATGTGGCTGTGATCTTTCTCTCATTCTGAGAGTGAATCATGAAGAAGAAAAATTTCGTTGTTTGAGATATGACCTTCCTACGTTACATGGCAGAGATAAAGGAAATAACACTAGGAGGGAATGCCTCAGGTATCTTGTACAATTTATTGTTCAAAGTAATATTAACACTACGAGGCCTAGACTCATATACAACATGATTTTTCGTAAATAAGCTTGGCCCAAAAGAACATTACAAAATTCGAGCGGAGCAACATCAAACAATACCTCATCTTTGAAGGGATTGATGGAGTATGACAATTGACATTGTTGGCTTACGTGGAGATCGCTTCCTTGGCGGAGCCATCCAATGGTGTAGAGTTGTGGGTGTGGCGTTGTTTGCAGGGCCAAAAGTGTTGGTTGTGGAGCCTGATTATCTTCCTGATTCAGAGGTCCTTGCTTTCAACCGTGTTTATACCCCATAAATTATTTACACCCCAAAAGTATGTACACTCTTCCACGCGAGGGAGTGCAGAGGGAGGATACCCCCTCTGCGGGGTCCGGGGGGGATATCCCCCCGACTGGGGGGTCTGAGGGAAGCGGGCCCCCAAAGAAAAAATTGCCTTGTAAAAGTATATTGTAATTTCATTGTAAATCTAGACCGTTCATTATAAGGTCGTCGATCTAACGGTAGAGATTATGTTAGGGTTTTTTTTTCCCTAGAAGGTAACCCTCTTTTATGAGGGAAATGTATTATGGCTATGTATGATGGTGAATATTGTATTTTGAGAGAGGAGACTGTGAGAGAAAGAAGAGGAAGTTACAGCGGGTTTTGCTGTAGGTTGTATCCCTTCATTTGCTGGATAATAATAAAGGAAGGACCTGGAAATTTCTCTGGTGGACGTAGCCCACACTGGGTGAACCACGTAAATCTGTGTTTCTCTTGTATTGTGTGTCTTCTGTGTTTTGTTTCTGCATTTGTTTTATTTTATTGCTCCGCGGTCCTGTTTTTCTAACAACTGGTATCAGAGTGTAAGGTAACTCGTAGGAAAAGAGGGTTCCTATTTCGAGTGGGAGCAATGTTGGAAGATGGAAAGTTTAGGGTCGAGAAATTTAACGGCCAAAACTACCAGTTATGGAAGATGCAAATGGAAGACTATTTATATCAGAAGGATCTATTTCTACCATTGAGCGGAGTAGCAAAGAAGTTGGAGGCCATGAAGAACGAAGAATGGGAGATTCTTGACAGAAAGGCTCTAGGAACGATACAGCTGAGCCTGGCAGCATCGGTGGCTTTCAGATCTCGAAAGAAAAGACAACGAAGGGTTTGATGGACGCATTGGCCAAATTGTATGAAAAACCCTCGGCGTCGAATAAGGTATTTCTAATGAAGAGATTATTTAATATGAAAATGTCATAAGGTGGGTCTGTTGCAGATCATTTAAATGAATTTAATACGGTTACTAATCAACTAAGTTCTGTAAAAGTGGACTTTGATGATGAGGTTAGGGCTCTTCT